>JBCEWC010001672.1:0-39260 GCA_038996855.1 Solanum aculeatissimum | reverse complement strand
TCCCCAACACTTAGCCTCAAAATGAGGCTTAATGAACAGTAAAATAGCTCACTGGAAATTGCAAATCTGCACAGACAAGATTTACGAAAATGGGCATAACTTCTTCGTCTGAACTCCAAATGAGGTAAAATGAAGTGCATTGGGTAGCTAACGCAAAGGGCTTTCCATGGATATGTTATGGGACTCTCATGTATTAGTGTTCTAAGAGATATGACCCTCCAAAGTAGACCCTCGAAAAAGGCTTCACTTGGAAATTTCGAATTTTGATATTGTTGCTCTAAAATTCGGGTGAGACCTATTTCCCACTCAATTTGACCCCCTAAACAGGAATATGAAGTTGGATTTTCAAAATAACAAACGGAATTTTAGATATAGCTAAAACAAGTTTTCAGTGACTTCCGAAGCACATTTTTAAGCACTTTTTGGGTCGTTTCAGTGCCGATTGAGATCTTAGATAGGCAAGTGAAGCAGCTTCGAAAAAAGGAGGTAGCATCGGTCAAGGAGCTTTGGAGGAACCAAAATGTGGAGAGTGCGACGTGGGAAGCGGAGTTGGACATGATGGAGCGATATCCCTATCTCTTCTAATCTACTCAAGCCTAAGGTACTGAGTTTTATCCTTGTATGGTCCTAATTCTTTAAATTCTTGAGTTTCATGACATTGCATGCATACATGAGCAAGGAAATAATTTAAATGATGATTTGACATGAGTTTTGAAAGACTTTTGAAATGATGCATGATTCATTATAAGTTTGATGAAAATGTCTCTTGTTTGATTGTTGTCCTCAAGCCGTAGTTTTTACTCATTCGAGGACGAATGTTCCCAAGGGGGAGATGATGTAACAATCCAAAAATTTTCAAACTTCGTAATATTTGTTCAAGGTTATTGTTTAAATTGATGGGGTTGAATTTTTGTAGCCATGGGTTGTATTTATGTGGCCGCATTCAAAACTGATCTTTTGGTGAGATTGTAAGGCCGGTTGGGCAGTAAACTTTGAAAGATCATAACTTTTGGTACGGGTTGAACTGTATGGACTACTATATATCAAATCCAATCTCTTTGAGTTATCTTCGCAATACAACTAGTTTTGCTCAATTCAGATTTTTTATGGAAAAGTTATGGCCAAAACAGTGAGACTACCTGTAATTCGAGGGACGTTGGAAACAAGGTTCTAGAACTGGGCTAAGGGCTGGACCATGGACCGTTTGGTGGTCCACGGTCAGTGGGAGTGCTCGTGGGTTGGTCCAGTGAGGTCCTAGAGGCTAGGGTCCAAGTCATGGACCAAGTATGGTCCCACGGACCACCTCACGGTCTGTGTGACCCTTCACGGCCCGTGAAGTAAGGTAGAATGTTAGCCAACGTTCGGGGCTGGACTCCAGACCAAGTGATGCTCCACGGACCAGTACAAGGTCCTTGTGCAGCTAAACAGTCCGTGAGGCCCCCCGTGAAGTGATCCAAATAGTCCCCCGAGAGTTCGAGTTGAATTCAAGGCCAAGTGTAGCCTCATGGGAAGGTACACGACCCGTGGGCAGGTAGATGGGCACTGTAGCCCTTCTGTGTGACGCTGTCTTGCATTAATTAGTCCATTTCATTAATGGTTAATTCATAATTTAATTAGATCCTATGCCCCTTTTACGCTTTCTAAGGTCTCCTAACCCCCCTAAATCAAACCCTAATCCCTTTTCATCCATTCTTACACTATTCAATTCATTTTAAAATTCTCTCAACTCTCTTGACCTCCATTGTTGAAAGCTTGAAGAATTTTGGGGAAGTTCATCTTTGTTATGAAATCATTCAATTCTCTTGACTAATTTCAAGGTATGTGGGATTGATTCATGAAAATTCCTTTCATCCATGAAGACCCAAGAACCCCTGTTTTTAACTTGCTCATCTGAGCTCCGAATTGAGTGAAACCAATTGCTTTGCGAAGCTAACTCAAAGAAATTTCATTTGATATAAAGTGTACCACCCAGTTAATCGTGTGCTAAAAGTTATGGCATGTCAAAGTTGCAGTAGTCTAAACGGAGGCCCCAAAACAGTCAAAAAATGAAGTTCTTGCCTTAAATCACTTAAATCTAATCCATGGAAACCTCGAATAAATATTTACAATACTAATATGAACCTAGGTCAATCGCTACTAAATTTGAAAATTTTTGGGTCGTTACATAGTTATGTGCTATGTGATTCATGTTCATCCCTTTTCCGACAACATCGTCATAGCTTGAGTCCAAAGCTCCGTTTCCCCTAGAATTATGTGTTATGTGTTTATGTTTCCGTGCTTCTGAATCGATGATCTGCGTGATGATGCTATGATGTCTTGGGCGAGGACTTTCGCGTTCTCTTTTGGCATGTCACATCTAGGCCCCCTATCGGAGTCATGACAAAGAACCTCAACCAACTGCCCCTCACTCATCATGCAAAAACCATCACAGATCTCATTAAGATTTCATTCTTGCCATCAACTCTTCTTACGAGCTTACGTTACAAAAAGTGATCGTTAGACATTGGATACTCATTATAGAAAATTTAATTTTTTCTAGCTCAACGAAAAAAATGATCAAGTAGCCTCTTAGCAAGCTATAAATTCAAACATATAAAACCTCTAACAACCCTATAAAAAAATAATAGATCAATAACAGTGATTGTAAATAATCGATAAGAGCGATAGATAAACTTAACAAGCCCCACATTTAATTGTATATAGTCAGAATATGACCCCCAATAATGGGATTAATCTTAATACTACCGAATAACTATAAGTATTCATGGTATCTCTTCTATATTTATTGATCAAGTTGGCACTTGTAGAATTGCTGAAATACTTCAATTGCTCTAAAGCAACCTCTATTATTTCATAAATAGAATGATTGAGTCTCTAGAAGCACCTTACTTTACCAAGAGAGCATCACAATAGCATATATAGTCTCAACAATAGAATAGTTCCAATTGCCTCAAAATCCTTAATAATTATGTAGAACTTTAGGCCCATACCTTAGTTCCCCCATAAGTCATCTATCATAATTCGCATAATCCAAATTAAAATAAATGCAACACCTTCCTCACTTCACTATTCGTCAGTTGAATTAAATTTATTCTTTGTAAAAATTATGGATAAACCCCTAATAAGTTTATGCTAACTCGGTTCACATTATATGGTAGTGACTGAACTCAGAAGTGAAAATTCTATCACCTTCCACTTCAAACGAAATATCTATATGAGATGTCGTATTCCTTCACCTTTCTCAAATTTCTTTCATAACGTCAATTTCAAATGCCTTAACCTATTCAATATATCTTTTTCATTCTTTTAATTAACTTTCCCACCTATAATATCATTTTAACGAATAACTCATGATATATTTTTTTCATACTCTAAACAAACAAAGAAAATTTAAGTAACACCCTTCCTTAGGTCTTTTAATAGTTAAAAGTAACTACCTTTACAATCCAAATCATGTATAAGTTCTTTCAAATGTTCAACATCCAATACAATTCGATCACTTAATACTTTAGCAATTCATACATTGAGAAAACATACTACCTTGAAGATAGACTCACCATGAAGAACTTGAATTCTAACTCCAATCATATAACCTAATTCCTTTTATCTGTCAACACTAACTCATACTATGAATATCTTTATGAATTCATATATTTTAACTTATTATTGATCTCCTTTTTATCGACCTTACCATATCCTTTATAAAAAAACTTCAATGTACTAGTTACCATACTCAAAATCACAAAAAGAGCTTATCACCATATTCAAATTGTATATATATAGATTTTTTTCAAATATTATCCAATATTTGGCAGAACATCAGGGTTGAAGGGGCTTGATCCTCTTCAAAAATAAGGTTCCTTAGTGGCATTCTTCTCAACAACATTATCTAGAAGCACATGGAGCAATCATTAGATATAGGAAGTCTTAATACAAGGTCTAGGGAATAACATAGGTAATGAAGAAGTGAACGATTTCCTAAATGACTTATAGCTTTCTATTCATGGTTGTGGCATGCTTCACAACCTTGAACAAAACTATAATCGATGTGGTATGTCAGATTTTTTAGGACCATTTATAAACCTAATTTTATGATACCAGGCTTATCGTGACCAGAGCCTAGGGCCTAGGTACGACATAGAGAATGGGGGAACCCAAAGATACCCCAAACAAGCATCATAACATACTTAATCACTTCCCTGGTTAGGAAGCGTGGATCAATAATTCATACTAAGTGGATTTTGGGACTTAGTATGCACTCTATGGGACAAGGAATAAGGAATTTCCCTTCACCAGTAGCACAACAAGTAATTCTAAGGGAAAGGGAACATGGGACACACTTTATGGGGTATAGGGACATAGGATGTTAACCACCTTTCAATTATCATCACAAGCAATATCAAAACACAGGATAGGGAATAAGGTAAAGTCTACATAGATGTATAAGTCACATAACCCATGTGTAACATGTAATCTAACAATACCTCTAATCATAAGTGGGATGGGAGACAAGACAGGTCCCGAGCCCATGCTCAAAAGTAAATATCAGTGTAGCAAATTCTTAACATAAACCAGATTGAAAATGGATACTATCCTTAGAATGGAGGACTCACCACAAGTAAAGTCTTCAAGAATCGTACTAGCCATGAGAAAATAGACGGATAGGAGCTTCGGTCCCTATATGGTTAAATCATGTAGGAAAAAAAGTATGTGGGGTGCAAGGAAAAAAGGAAATTATAAGCCATGATAGACAAGATAGAAAATCATTTACGAAGATAATAAGCTCAATATGACATGAATGATCAATGACTTATTCAAAACATGCATGGGAGGTAAGAGCATAGGTTTATAAACAGAATATACATATGTTGGAAGAGACCATAACCGTCGTTTAAGACCATGCGAGCTACTACATGGAATCCCAATATTACCTACACATTAGAAAAGGAGTAGTCTACTTGCCAAGGTAGACTAGCCTCACCTTAAGGGAACTCACCCATTTCGGAGAGTGATTTACAAATGCCTTACAAAAACATTACCCAGTTAAGTTAATATATGACAAAGGCCTTATGGTAACTATATGCATTTTGATTATTATTTTTCATACTTTACGAGAACCCCACCCATTTTGGCGAATCATGCAATATTAGTAAATCACAAACCTACGGTAGCAACGTAGTTAAGGGACAATGAGAATCTACCAAGGTCCTCTCGGTACTAAGTCAATATCCCACAGAATACTTAATCATAATCATATCATTCATAAGCTTGTAAGTCTTAATATCACAATAGGAGTAGCTCATCAAAACCATAACATCAAAAAAGGGCTCTATAATCTTGCAAAATTTTCATAATATTTCCATGGAATCATAAGACACTTGATAGACCTCAATCATTCATAGTATTTATGACTTGCATAGCTTGCAAATAAACCTTTCATCAATATAAGATGCTTCATCACATAAACTTAGTCAAAACATAGTGGTTTTATCCATAAGGACTTAAAATAATGAGATTCAAGAGTAATATGCATGAAAGGGGTAAAACATGTTCAATTGAAACCATTAAAAACAACCCACCAATATCATAGTAAAACTCCTAGTTATGGCATTATGAAAATCATCTCAAAATTCATAAATCATTATAGCCTTTCATGGTGTCATAAGGTGCATAGCTTAACTATCATAAAGAAATTCATATTATCAACCCTTGATAGGTATTCATGCATTTAAAATCAATAATAGACAATTTCCAACTCAAATCATGCAAGTAAAGAATAATAAGAAGTACCCATAAAGAAATAAGTCTTGAAATCATGAAATTTAATTGAAAAGGGTTTTGGACTCCACAGATGAAGAAACTCACATACCTTGAGGTCTTGAAGAAGAAGAAAGAATCTTGGGAGAATCTTAAATCTTGGTCCTTGATGGAAGAGCCTTGAAACACTATAAACTTTGGAGTATTTGGTGGAGGAATTTGGAAGAGTTTGGAGAGGATTTTAAAAGTTGAGAGAGTGATTTTAGGTCCAAAAATGGTAGAATTTTTGAGTATTCCCATATGTAAGGGTTTAGAGATATGTCCCAATTGCTCTTACTGAAATCTGAAAGTTTTTAAAAATTTTGTACTATGGTGAAATGGGACTGCGATGCGGACTTGTTCTGTCGTAGTTCATTTTCAAGTGAAGTTTAATTTTCTCCTGTTTTGTCCTTGGGATGAGTCTCGGTCATTTTTACACTAAAATTGACCCTCTTCTACATGCAGAGAGGTCTTGTAACCCTCTACGTGCAAAAACATGTAAAAAAATATTTTTCAATACGGTTGACTTAAAAATTGAAGAAGACCATTTTCCCACACAATATTTCCTCCTTAATAAGAATAAAACCTTGGATTTTCCAAAAAATGAACAGATGATACATTATGCAAGAAATTTATTATAAGGGTATTCCAAAGCTCCTTGGAAGGTGTTAGAAGGCATCATAGGCTGACTGAGTAGGAAAGGTAAAAGAAGTATGAAAAAGGAGGAATACATCTAATTAGAGTAAAATAAGCTTCCAAAAGTAAGAAAACTAACTACCATACAAGTAAGAGAAGTTTAAGTGTAAAACTATGCTACCTATACCTGATCGGGACTGCAAAAGCCTGATCGGGATATCAGAGAACTAAAAATACAAAGAAACAAGAAGAAATGAAATGCCCAGACTGAAACCACAAATCAAAACCAACCCTAACAATGATTAACTGAGGACAGAAGACTTGTAGGAACTGGATATCGAGGCATGGACTACTACTACTTGAATACTCGCCCAATAAATAAGGGAGGCCAAAGCCAGAACTACTACTACCCGAATACTCACCTAATATATCAATGGGCCTGAGCTGGGACTACTACTACCGGATACTCGCTTAACATATGAAGAATGTTAAGGAAGGGACTACTACTACCAAGTTGCTCGACTAATATATGAAGTGGCTGAGGCTGTGACTACTACTACTTAGATGCTCTCATGATATAACTAGAGCTGCTTAATTTCTCTTTCCTTCCTTCCGTACATTAAAAGTTACCAAGAATTTTCTTTCACAACAATCGTGAACTAACGCGACTATTCAATTATCAATAGAAAGACAAAAATGATATTATACGAGACCCTACTCTAGAAACGTACCCAAAAGCCACTAAAGGTGGGGAAATATGGATGATAGAGGGATATTCAGTCATGTTGTTGCCTTGTTAAGGCTCACCTACAAGACACTAGCCTGCTATGCCTTGTTACAGGGATCTAGGCGAGCCGAGTGACGTTGAGGAATCAAAAGTAAGTTCTAACATCCTATACTAAGGTCATCATGCTTCAAAATACTAACAATAGGAAACCAATATTAATAAAAATAGGGCTACCAAGAAACAACATGGATAACATACTCACAAATATCCCAAGTAATCAAAGGACCTAAAATATTCCTCAAATACTAAAGCTTATAAATTATATACCCAGCCATAGCTATTTTAGAAAGTCCACATACTATCAAAAACCAAGAATTTATGGGGAACAGTACTACTGTGAGACCCCGTGTTTCTCATCTTTCATAATATGCATATTGTGGCATGTTGTATAAGGAATATATGACTCTGGATAGAACCTAAGGGTGATAAGGCTGCTATAGGTGGAAATATCAAGTGATTAATGTTTTAAGTCAAAGAAATTCCTTAAATGCATATTCGGTATTAGAGAGATGGCTCAAGTGGCACCTAGCCCTTTTCGGAAGATTTAAATTGAGTTTCACTTCTCGGATGGGACTAAGAGTGCATAATTTGATTATAATGGATTTTTAATGGATATTTTAATATCCTAAAGTTCATATTTTAAGTTTCGGAGTCAAGGAAGTTGTAAGATAAAGTTTGGCCAAAGTTACCGTAAGCTTCTTTAAGAAATCCTTCTTAAATTTGGGTCAAATATATTAAACAATATCTCCCAAAAAATAAAGATTTAGAAGGTCCATGACCTATTAAATTGAAGTTTTACGAGTCTAGTTTCCAACACACAAAACTACATATCAATCTGTATCGTGTCCTGGAAAGGGGCCTAGATGTGACATGGCGAAAGAGAACCCAAAGGTCCTCGATCAAACCATCATAGCATCATCACACACATCATCAATTTAGAAGTGTGGTAGTAAACACATAACACATAAGTTCTAAGGTAAATGAGGCTTTGGGCTCAACCTATGAGGATGTTGCCAGGAATGGGATGAACATGATTTCACATAACACACAACACTTATCTCCAAGGGGCGGATAAGTAAGAATCAAGCAATGGGGGCATTCCGGGTTAGGGCACTTTCCACATAAGCACATAATCAACACACAATCCCAACATCAAGTCATAAGCATAATCAATACCATGTCCATAACCAAAGCTCATAAATCATAGTAACTCAATGGCAATAATATTCAACAATTACAATCCAATGTACGAGAGTTTAGTTTGCCCAACAAGCCTCCACATAAGATAAAGCGGGGCCTCGACATAGTTTGAGGCTCACCCTCAATACATAAGTAAAGGAAAATAACAAAACAATACTAGGTATATACAAGGTGGCTATTGCCCTTGAACAAAAGGGCTCACCACAAGCAAATGTCTTCAAGATGATCACACGTTATCTGGTGGAAGATAAAAGTCGCCTCTGGTCCCTACATGTTTAGAACATGCAGACAAAGAGTATGGGTTAGCAAATAATATGTACCAAGTATGCAGGCATACAATACATATGACAATATAGTATGACCAAGCAACGGGACAAGGGGACAAGTGATACAAGAGGAATGCACGTAGCCAAAGAGGTATATAACAATATGTTATGCCATGATGCATGAGATGCAATCCTACGATCATAATATAGTGAGGGTGTAACCTCAACCGACAACGGATGAGACCCAAGCGAGCTACTACCCGGATCCTGACTACTTCCCAAGTAGATCCCTAGTCAACCCTTCAACAAGGGGATACATAACAAGTCAATCCCTATCTAGGGAGATAAAGCATGGTGGCATATGGTTTGATGGAAAGGAGTATGGACCCTTGGAGATAGTCCACCCCGACTCCAATCCGTTGGTACTAAGTCTCATCCTACGGGAATACATATATATATATATATGAAACTTCAAATTGGAAGGCTTACGTTCTTTTCAAATCATGCATCATTAGTCAAAACCAAAACCATTGATCAAATCATATTCATGCTTAGGCCAAAGGCCAACAAAAGTTTCCAAAATCATTCTCATAATCAATTCCATATCAATGCAATAAGAATAGCCCATCTACATAGCTTATCATATCAAGCCTTCATAACATATCAAGGTGGTACAAGCCCCCAAAATGCTCAAAGATCTATAACGGGGAGATTATGTGATCACAAGCCTTAACATATCATATCATAACTACAGGGTCATGACCTTTACAAGAGTTTCATCATAACCAATCTTCAATGCATATGCTATGAATGAGAAACAAGTGCATGGGTAATGGAATTCAAACTTTAAATTACAATTGAAGAGATACTCCACCATAAATCATGAGAAATTCCATATTTAAAGCATCATGCAATTTACCCATGCATAATTAAATCATAAAGGGACATGCACATTGATCCTTCAAGAATTTCCATGAACTTCATAAAACTCAAGCTTAATTCATCATTAAATCACCTAATTTCTACAGCACATAATCCCAATCAATTGAATACTTAAAAATTTAAAGAACCCATAACATAAAGAAACTTAAAATGATAAATTAAAGAGTAAGGTTCTTGGGTCTTCATGGATGAAAGGGAATCCATGAATCAAACCCACATAACTTGAGTTTAAGCAAGAGAATTGAAGAATTTAGCAAGCAAGATGATCTTCCCAAATTTTCCTTCAAACTTTCAACAATGGAAGTCAAGAGAAGTCATGAAATTTTAGAGAGAATTCAAGAGTGTTTTGATGAGTGAAATAGGATTAGGGTTTGAATTTAGGAGTTTTGGAGACTTTAGGGAGGCTAAAAGAATCATAGGATTAAGCCAATTTACGAAATTATCATTAATGAAGCAGACTAAACCCTGAAATACTGTGCCACACGGAAGGCCCCACTTGGTCGTATACTGGTACATGGACCGTATACCTGTCCGTGTGGCCTTACTTGGCCATGATTTCAACTCGAACTCTCGGGGGACTTTTTGGAACACTTCATAGAGGGACTCATAGACCGTGTGGTTTCACACGGACCTTCTACTGGTCCGTGGAACCACACTTGACCCAGAGTCCATCCCCACAAACTAGCCAAGTTTCTGCCCCACTTTGCGGGACCTCTCACGGCCCGTGGAGAGTCTCATGGACCGTGGGGTGGTCCGTGGGGCTTGCCTTGGTCCTTGGCCAGGGTCCTGGCCACCAGGAGTCCATAGGAACATCCCACGAGCCCACACATGGACCGTGGACCTCACAGTCTGTGGTTCAGTCCTTAACCCAATTTCAGAACCTTGTTTCCAGCGTCCTTCCAATTATGGGCAGTTTCACTATTTTGGCCATAACATTCTCATAAGAACTTTGAATTGAGTTAAACTAGTTGTGTTGCGAAGATAACGCAAAGAGATTCAATTTGATATATAGCATACCACACAGTTCATATCGTACCAAATGTTATGATCTTTCAAAGTACACTTACCAAATGGCCTCTCAATACCACCAAAAGGTCCATTTTGAATCTGGTCACTTAAATACTACCCATGGCTACCAAAATTCAATCATGACCAGTAAAACATCATATAATACCAACCAATAAGAAGTTTGAAAATTTTCAGGATGTTACATCATCTTTTCCTTGGGAACATTCGTCCTCGAATGAGCTAAGACTATGGCGTGAGGACATCAATCAAAACAAGAGACATTTCTATCAAACTCAAAAGATCATGCATCATATCAAAAGTCTTTCAAAACTCATGTCACAACATCATTTAAATCATTTTTGTGTTCATGAACGCATGCAATATCATGAAACTCAAGAATTTAAAGAATTGGGATAAATAAAGGATAGAACCTAGTACCTTAGGCTTGAGTAGATTGGAAGAGATAGGGATATCGCTACATCATGTCCAACTCCTCTTCCCACGTTGCACTCTCCATATCTTGATTCCTCCAAAGTACCTTGACCGAAGCTACCTCCTTATTGCGAAGCCGTTTCATTTGTCTATCCAAAATCTCAACCGACACCTCTTCATAGGTCAAGTTCGCTTCAATCGTCACACCCTCTAAAGGTGCATTTACCTTAGGGTCACCAACTAACTTCCTCATCATAGATACAAGGAAAACTGGATGAATAGAACTCATGTCCAAAGGTAAGTCTAACCTATATTCTACATTGCCAACTCATTCCACAATCTCATAAGGTCTGACGTACCTTGGGCTCAACTTGCCCTTTTTGCCAAAACGCATTATACCCTTCATGGGGGATACTTTCACATACACCCAATCACCCACATGAAATTCAAGGTCCCTCTTACTAACATCCAAATAAGACTTTTGGAGACTTTGGACCGTCTTCAACCTCTGCTGAATCAACTTCACCTTTTCAATAGCCTCTACAACCAAATCCGGGCCTAGCAAGGTCGCCTCGCCTATTTCGAACCACCCAACCGGAGAGCTACATCTCCTACCATACAAACCTTCAAACGGAGCCATACCAATGCTAGCATAAAAACTATTGTTCTAAGAAAACTCGATGAATGGTACATGGTCATCCTAATTTCCTTTAAACTCGAACACACAAGCCCTCAACATATCCTCCAAGGTTTGAATTGTCCTCTCGTCTTGCCCATCGATTTGAGGATGGAATGCGGTGCTCAACTTGACATTAGTACCAAGTCCCTTTTGAAAAGATCTCCAAAAATGAGAAGTAAATTGAGTACCACGATTTGATATGATAGACCTAGGCACACCATGAAATCTCACCAACTCCTGAATGTACACATTAGCATACTCCTCGGCATTATAAGTAGTCTTAACCGGTAAGAAGTGAGCCGACTTAGTCATTCTATCAACTACAACCCATATGGAATCAAATTGTCTCTGAGTACGGGGTAACCCCACCACAGAGTCTATGTTCACATCTTCCCACTTCCATGTAGGAATTTCAATGTCTTGTGTCAAACCACCGGGCCTTTGATGTTCCACTTTTACTTTTTAGAAATTAGGACACTCCGATATGAATTTTGCTATATCTTTCTTCATACCATGCCACCAATATAACTCTCTCAAATCTCAGTGCATTTTGGTAGATCCCGGATGAATAGAGTATTGCAAATTGTGAGCCTATTTCATGATGATTTCCCTCAAGCCATCCACATCTAGAACACATAGGCGGTATTGGTACTGAATCACACCATATCCCCCTTGGGAGAAAAGCTCAATCTTCCCATCGTCAACCAACTTCTTCAACTCCACCAAGAAAGGATCTAAATCTTGTTTAGCCTTAACATCAACTACCAAAGAGGATTCGGATCCACCTTTCACAAGGATTCTGCCATTGTCAGATTTGGCCAACCTCAACACCCAATCTAGTCAAACGGTGCACATCCTTTGCTATCTCTTTCTTTACCTCATTGACATGTGTCACACATCCCATAGAAAGCCTACTAAGAGCATCTGCCACAATATTAGTCTTACCGGGGTGATAAAGGACACTCATATCATAATCTTTAAGGAGTTCCAACTATCTCCTTTGCCTCAAATTAAGGTCTCTTTTAGTGAACACATATTGTAAGCTCTTGTGATCGGTGGAAACATCCACATGAACCCCATACAAATAATGTTGCCATATTTTCAAGGCAAACACCACCTTCGCTAACTCAAGATCATGGGTCGGATAATTTTGTTCATGCATCTTCAATTGTCGAGAAGTATAAGCTATCACCTTACCATTTTGCATAAGTACACAACCCAAACCAATACGTGATGCATCACAATAAACCACAAACCCATCTAACCCATTTGGCAAAGTCAAAATTAGAGCCGATGTAAGTGGATCCTTCAAGGTTTGGAAACTTTTCTCACATTCATTTGTCCACACAAACTTGGCTTTCTTTTGAGTCAATATGGTCAATGGTGATGTTATATAGGAAAAACCTTCAACAAACCTTCTATAATAGCCGGCCAAACCAAGGAAACTTCTAATATCTGAAAGAGTCCATGGTCTAGGCCAATCCCTCACCGCCTCAATTTTCTTATGATCCACTTTGATGCCATCACCGAACACCACATGACCATGGAAGGCAACTTCTCCCAACCAAAACTCACACTTGCTAAATTTGGCATACAATTGCTTTTCCCTCAAAGTTTGGAGAGACAACCTCAAATGACCCATATGGTCTTGTTCACTACGGGAGTAGATCAAAATATCATCAATGAAGACCACCACAAAATTATCAAGGAACGGGTTGAATACTCGATTCATAAGATCCATAAACACCGCCAAAGTATTTGTCAACCCAAATGACATCACTACAAATTCAAAATGACCATAAGAAGTCTGGAAAGCCATTTTTGGAATATCACACTCCCTCACCTTCAATTGGTGATAACCCGAATAAAGATCTATCTTGGAGAAATTAGTAGCTTCTTGAAGTTGGTAAAAAAAATCATCAATCCTAGAAAACGGGTACCTATTCTTAATGGTAACCTTGTTCAATTGCCTATAATCAATACACATTCGAAGAGACCTATCCTTCTTCCTCACAAACAACACCGAAGCACCCCAAGGTGAAATGCTTGGTCTAATATACCCCTTCTCTAAAAAATCTTTCAATTGGTATTTCCATTCCTTCAACTCCGACGGGGCCATACTATAAGGAGGGATAGAAATAGGTTGAGTATCCAGAAGAAGGTCTATACCAAAATTCACTTCTCTATCGGGAGGGATACCAGGCAAGTCCTCAGAAAACTCATTTACCACCGAAACTGATTCAAGCCTAGGTGAGTCACCCGCCATATCTCTAACCCGCACAATATGATAGATGCACCTTTTACAAATTATCTTCCGGGCTTTAAGGTAGGAAAACAACTGACCCTTAACCATGGAATCACTACCCTTCCATTCCAACACAGGTTCATTAGGAACTTGGAACTTGACTTGCCTAGTTCTACAATCAATTGAGGCATATGAGGCATGCAACAAATCCATCCCCAGAATGATATCAAAATCATACATTTCAAGCTCTACAAGGTCACCGGGGAACACTTTATGCAACACTGACACGTGACAACCCTTATACACTTTTTGGGCCATAATGGATTCACCCACGAGAGTATACACAGAATAGGGTTCCCTAAAGGTTTTAGATCTCACAAAAAAATTAACAGCCAACAGAGGAGTCACAAAAGATAAATTTGCACCTGGATCAAATAAAGCATAAGCATCAAAGTTAAATATTTTCAACATACCCGTCACGACATTCGGAGATTCCTCCTCCTCTTAGCGGGCATAAAGAGCATAGAACCGATTGTTCCTAGGATCACCACCAATCGGGGCCTTTGGTTGCCCTTGATCACCGGGAGCCACTTAGTCTTTCTTCACATTCTTTGGGAAATTTGAGATTTTGTGGTCCAAGTTACTACACCCGAAGCAAACACCCGTGACCCTTCTACATTCACCCGCATGGTTTCCCCCACATTTACAATAACGTGGAAACTGGGGACCAACCCCAACCTGTGCCTTAGGAGGAGGCACGTTAGTAGCAATTCTCATGTTAGAACCTTGGCCTTGTTGGAAACGGCTAAATCCACCACTATCCTTAACATTGTAGAACCCACTATCAAGATGGGCCCTCCTAGCTTTGTTCACCCTCCTCTCTTTTAGTTTTTCACCCTCGATCTGTTCGACATAAATCATGAGCCTCGAGATATTCATATCCCGAATAATCATGGTTGTTCGACACTCCTTACAACCAAATCCGATACACCCGAGATAAACTTGTGCATTCTTGCACGGGGATCTGACATAAGCATAGGAGTATATTTGGAAAGCTTGGTGAACTTACGGCCATAGTCCCTTACTGTCATGTTACCCTGTCAGAGATTTATAAACTCGGTCATCTTAGCCTCTCTAAGCTCAAGAGGTAATAACCAATCAAGGAAGGCCATCTTGAATTCCTCCCATCCAACCATAACATCTACCATTCTCTCAACAAGCTATTGGATGTACCACACTTGTGCCACATCCTTAAGTTGATAAGCGGATAACTCTATCTTCTCCTCCGATCCAACACCCACGACGGTCAACACTTTGGTGAGTTCATCAATGAACTCTTGAGCATCCTCATCAACCTTAGAGCCATAGAACTCCAGAGAGTTCATATGGGTGAAATCCCACACCCTTGAAGTCGGAGTGCCAATGTTCATAGGATTCACTAGACGGGCTTGGTTGGCCACATCTTGGGCCAACATGGATACCACGTTCCTGAATTCAGCATGAGACACCTGCTCCTCTACCGGTGCTCAAGGAGCTTGTTCTTGAATTTCGTGAGCCTGATGGGGAAGAGGAGCTCTTCTAGGAGGCATATTCTGAAAGAGCAACAAGAATACCAAGAGTTTAGAAAGAACTATCGTAAAAACTCATGGCACGACATAAAAAAGAAATAAAATGAGGCAATTCTTAAAACGTCGTCATAGCCTCTTGTTTATAGACATGGCGCGCATCACACCCATGAACAAGACTCTAATTGATGCGGAATGTTGGACTCCGAGGATTATTCCAAACCTAGGGCTCTGATATCATCTTTGTCACGACCCAGATAAGGGGCCTAGATGTGACATGGTGAAAGAGAACCCAAAGGTCCTCGATCAAGACATCATAGCATCGTCATACACATCATTGGTTCGAAAGTGTGGTAGTAAAGAAATAACACATAAGTTCTAAGGGAAACCAGACTTTGGACTCAAGCTATGGGGATGTTTCCAGGAATGGGATGAACATGATTTTACATAACACATAACAGTTATCTCTAAGGGGTGGGTAAGTAGGACTCAAGCTATGGGGCATTCCGGATTAGGGTACTTTCCACATAAGCACATAATCAACACACAATCCCAACATCAAGTCATAAGCATAATCAATACCATGTCCATAACAAAAGCTAATAAATCATAGTATCTCAAAAGCCATAATATTCAACAATTACAATCCAATGTATGAGAGTTTGGTTTGCCCAACAAGCCTCTATATAAGATAAAGCGGGACCTCAACATAGTTTGAGGCTCACCCTCACTACATAAGTAAAGGAAAATAACAAAACACTACTAGGTAGATAGAAGGTGGTTATTGCGCTTAAACAAAAGGGCTCACCAAAAGAAAATGTCCTCAAGATGATCACACGTCGTTTGGTGGAAGATAAAAGTCACCTTCGGTTACTATATGGTTAGAATATGTAAACAAAGAGTATGGATTAGCACATAATATATACTAAGTATGTGGGCATGCAATGCATTTGACAATATAGTATGACCAAGCAACGTGACAAGGGGACAAGTGATACAAAAGGAATGCACGTAGCCAAAGAGGTATATAACAATATGCTATGCCATGATGCATGAGATGCAATCCTACGATCATAATATAGCGGGGATGTAACCTCAACGGACAATGGAGGAGACTCGAGCAAGCTACTACCCGGATCCGGACTTCTTGCCAAGTAGATCCCTAGTCAACCCTTCAACAAGGGGATACATAACAAGTCAATCCCTATCTAGGGAGATAACCCATGGTGGCACATGGTTTGACGGAAAGGAGTATGGACCCTTAGAGATAGTCCACCCCGACTCTAATCCCTCGGTACTAAGTCTCATCCCATGGGAATACATATATATATATATGCAACGTCAAATCATTGGAAGACTTATGTTCTTTTCAAATCATGCATCATTAGTCAAAATCAAAACCATTGATCAATTCATATTCATGCTTAGGCCAAAGGCCAAAAAGAGTTTCAAAAATCATTCTCATAATCATTTCATATCAATGCAATAAGAATAACCCATCTACATAGCTTATCATATCAAGCCGTCATAACATATCAAAGTGGTGCAAGCACCCAAAATGCTCAAAGAGCCATAACGAATAGACTATGTGATTGCAAGCCTTAACATATCATATCATAACAAGAGGCCATGCCCTTAACAAGAGTTTTATCATAACAAATCTTCAACGTATATGCTATGAATGAGAAACAAGTGCATGGGTAATGAAATTCAAACTTTAAATTACAATTCAAGAGATACTCCACCATAAATCATGAGAAATTTCATATTTAAAGCATAATGCAATTTACCCATGCATAATTAAATCATAAAGCGACATGCACATTAATCTGTCAAGAATTTCCATGAACTTCATAAAATTCAAGCTTAAATCATCTTTAAATCACCTGATTTCTATAGCTCATAATCCCAATTAATTGAATACTTTAAAATTTAAAGAACCCATAACTTAAAGAAAATTAAAATCATAAACTAAAGAGTAGGGTTCTTGGGTCTTCATGGATGAAAGGGAATCCATGAATCAAATCCACATACCTTGAGTTTAAGAAAGAGAATCGAAGAATTTAGCAAGCAAGATGGTCTTCCCAAATTTTCTTCAAGCTTTCAACAATGGAGGTCAAGAGAATTAAAAACAATGTAGAGAGGATTCAAGAGTGTTTTGATGAATGAAATAGGATTAGGGTTTGAATTTAGGTGTTTAGGAGACTTTAGGGAGGCTAAAAGAATCATAGGATTAAGCGAATTTATGAAATTACCATTAATGAAGCAGACTAACCCCTAAAATACAGTGCCACATGAAAGGCCCTAGTTGGTCGTATACTGGTACACAGACCGTATAGCTATCCATGTGGCCTCAGTTGGCCACGATTTCAATTCGAACTCTCGGGGGACTTTCTGGAACACTTCATGGAGGGACTCACGGACCGTGTGGCTGCACACGGACCATGTACTGGCCAAGTTTTTGCTCCCCTTCACGGGAACTCTCATGGCCCGTGGAGAGTCTCACGGACCGTGGGGTGGTCCGTGGGGATTGCCTTGGTCCTTGGCCAGGGTCTTGGCCACCAGGAGTCTACTGGAACATCCCACGAGCCCCCACACAGACTGTGGACCTTCACACAGTCCGTGGTCCAGTCCTTAACCCAATTCTAGAACCTTGTTTCCAGCATCCTTCTGAATTACGGGCAGTCTCACTGTTTTGCCCATAACTTTCTCATACAAACTTTAAATTGAGTGAAACTAGTTGCGTTGCAAATATAAATTAAAGAAATTCAATTTGATATATAGAATCCCACACAATTCATCACATATAGAAAGTTATAATCTTTCAAAGTACACTTCTCAAACGGCCTCTCAATGCCACCAAAAGGTCCGTTTTGAATCCGGCCACTTAAATACAATCCATGGCTACAAAAATTCAACCATGACTAGTACAGCATCATCCAAGACCAACCAATAGGAAGTTCAAAAATTTATGGGTCGTTACAATTTGACTTCAGAATAAAAAGTTATGAGAGTTTAACCAGGACTGCCCGAGCACGAAACGGGTCATTGGATGGGTTGAGTCAATCCCAACTATATGTCATCTATTTTTATGTTTTAACACTTCAAATGCATCTTTGTTGTCCCAAAATAGTTCAATAGTTGAACAAAAAGCTCCCACTAGGTTCCCATGTGATTTAGATAAATTCTTCGCATTTTACCGTTAAAATTTGCCTATGTTCCTAGAAAAGTGTGCCTTATGCTTTGCGATTATTTTTCCCTCTTATTAGCTATGTTTGGAGCTATTTTTGGACTGTAAAAAAGTGGTTTTCTTGCTGGTTATTATATAGTTGCAGCTGGTTTGTTCAGGTAATCATTTTGGGGCTCTTTTACGACCATTTTTATGAAGTTCTACGGATGTTTTCTCACGTAAACATTATAAGCAAAATTTGGTCATTAATGCCAACCTATGCACTATTTGTAGGTATTTTTAAGCTACGTATATATAGTCATTGTTAAGCTTAGGACGTTAGAAATAACTTTTATGAAAGAACTTTGATCATTCGGATATCCATTGGAAAGGTATGTTAAGGCTAAGCTCTGGTCCTCCTTTTAGCACGAAATCTGGAATATTCCTGAAAAGTCAAATGTGATATTTTACCATTCTGTCTCTAGGAAGACCTTCTGTGAAATGCATAGGGATTGTAGCTAGATTATTTTTATGATGGTATTAGTTTCATATTCCATTCAAACGCTCAACTGGACATTCAATATCTATAGATCAATTTATCGATTTTTCCTACCTACTAGTCCATATGTTGAGATGTTACTCTTTTTCTATGGGGTATCACTAAAAATAAAGGAAAGTTATGAGAGGAATATAATATTCATAATCAATCATTTTTCCTTATTAAGACCATACTTGAAGAACTTAAAAAGTAACATGTTAATTTTCAATAATCTCTGGTATAACACTTTTATTTAAACTACTAATGCACTTTATTCTTTTTAGTATTATTTTTTACTAATTGACATGGAACCAAGTGTAAGCATTCTAAATATTGAGTTAAGTTGTCAAACTTATTTGACATACATATAAGATCCCACAGGCCATATGTATATGTTACAACAGTGATTATGACATTATGAGTATAAGTATACTAATGAGCCAAGATTGGAAAATTTTATGTTATGAACTATGATGTGCATTCATATCATACACTGCACGTTATGCATGGTCTTCAAGCTATAATCGGAGGTATGGGGCCTATTTTCCCAACTGACTATATATATGTACATGATACGGATGGCCACAGTTGGCAGATAAGGTGTCGGGTAGCTTCCGGAAAGGACCACCATTGCTAGCATTTGGTTGGGTATGTCATGTATTTGCATCTATACATATGTATTCACGACATGCAATTACTCAAGCATACCATGCATATTTGATCACTAGGAGGCTAAGTGTTGGCCAGGAAGGTTACCTAAGTCTTGGTTACAGGTGGTATTTCTATTACCCTTTTTTACTATAGTTATCTATGATTTCACTTTCTACCTTACATAGCAGTACATGTTCATTCGTATTGACGTCCTGTTACCTGGGGATGTTGCATTTTATTTCATACGTGCAAGTTCAAATAGTGATTCTAATTGACCCCTCGACTAGGAGCCCAGTTCAGATGTGAGTTGGTAAGCTCCATCTTTTCTTGGAGCTTTCATAGGATGCTTACTTTTTGTTATACAGTTGGGTATAGTCGAGGCCTGTCCCAGTAGTGTTAGTGATTCTCTTTGAGGCTATTTTGGGTATGTTATTTTAGGTTGGTTCTCTTGTGCCTTTCTATCTCCGATCATAGGATTGGTATGTATATATAGTGTGTGACTATACCGCTGTTGTTATAGCCTTGTCAGCTAGCTAATACTTTATCATTTTGGTTTACCTATCTTGATCTACATGACTTATTGTTGTCCAGGTCATGACCTAAATAGTCCAGACTTAGTTTTTCAGATGTTATGTTGCTCGATCTTTTGGCCCCTAGGTGAGTCAACTAGTATGTTCAATGGCTTACTCAGCCAATGACGGTATCGAGTGCCAATTGCACCTCCTCTTCTTTTAGGGTGTGACAACTACTAACAATGGTACAAGCTAATAAGATAAAATAAATGGTTACGCTTACCCAAAAAAATATCGGTAAGGCCTAATTTACGAATTCTAACACCTAAGGCAAGTAAACTAGCTACCCTACATGCTTCCAATTAATTCAATATGATTTTATGCTAACCAACTCAATCTAAAGAAGGGGAAGCCATAGCCTACCTATAGGCCAATCAGGCGATCTCCAACTTACTCCACTAGATCTTTTCACTTCTAAACAACCTCTGAATGTTACCACACTATTGAAAACAGATTCACAATATCATAACGATCGTTTAGAAACCAAAATCACAGGAAATGGAGATGGATCAATTTCGAGGCCTAAAATTAAAAATGTGGAACTCACACTCAAAATTTTGAAATTGACTAAAAATTAGTTTAAAACAACATTTTCAGTTCAATTAAGAGTTTGGAAACTTTATTCAACCAAGAAAAATTAAGAAATGTTTAAATAACAGAAATTCCAAAATATTGGCTAAATTCTGAAGAGAGGCAACAACTAAAATGGCAGAAGTACCAGAAACAGAATGCCAATCCAGAATTCACTACCCTGATGATCCTTGCGGAATTCCACTCAAAATGGACCCAAAGATCACTGAAAATGAGTTTCAATAGCTTAAGTTATCACACCTCAAAGTTTAACAAAAATTTCATTCCAAAAATGCTTTAACAGCTAAGAAAAATACAATATTACCTTAACTCAAATCCCAAATCACGTTCCAGACCTTTTCAAAATGTTCCTTACAAAAATCCACACATAATAGCCCCAAGAATTGTTAAATTCGGCCCTGAAACACCCCACAAATCAATTCCCAAATTTTCAGCTTATGAAATAGCTCAAACTAGCAGTAAAAATATAATTTTCACCCTGAATGGAGTGCTTATGATCGATTCTGATAAAACCATGTTTTTCCTCTTGAAAATCCCTTGGACCTAGGATTTTGGATCACTAAATTTGGACTCCAAATGAGTGAGAAATCATCCTTGGAATATAATGCAAATGTTGACTTTGTCCTAAGGAGCTGAAATATATATATATATATATATATATCGTATTAATGACCTTTGTGATCCAGAGCACAAAGGGAATGATCTTTGTTTTCACGGGAGGTCCCCTCACGTTTCCGAAGGTCTAGTCAGCCAGACCTCCATGATCACGGACAGGACTTTGAATTTGCAAAGGTCATAGGGACCTGATCTCTATGATCGCGACACCTGACCCACGTTCGTGAAGGTGTGGGTCACTTGAACTAGAAAACCTTCTAAAATATTGAGTTTTCAAGTTTTGAAATTCTTGATGAGGTACTCAGAATTCATTTGAGACCCTCGACACGCACACAAACTATGCTACCCTAGAAAAATCAACATTGCTCATTCAATGGCGCAATCAAAATTTTCATATGAAGTCATTACGACTTATTATGTGCCCCACTGCCATGGTCACTTTTAGCCAACTTCCACCAAGGGGCTTAGAATGAGCCTGAAAGCTTTGGGAACTGAATGAAGGTGTAACACCTCACATATTACATGTACTAGTCCTATGTATATGGAATATGATATGGCTTGATCGAATGAGCACCAATTTTAAAAGTGCTTAAATTTCATATTAGAGGGTCACATTTACATTTAACTCTTAAGATGAGTGGGTGTATATAAGTTTTAAGTTAAATCAAGGAGATCACGATGTTAAACAAAGTAAAAGAAGTGAGGTGCTTGTGGGACATTAAGAAGCTAGCAGATGAATCACCTACGTGGTTAGCTTAAATGATCTAGGTAGATAGATGTAGCACTCCTCATGTTTATAAGCTTGGAGAAAAGTGAAGGCAGAAAAATCTGTGAAAGTTTGAGTTTACGAGCCCATCAACGGTCGGTAAAAGTATCCATGGGTCGTGGATGACCTCATGGTAACTGCTAAGGAAAAGTGAAAAAATAAAGGAATTTTGGAACTTGACTTACAAGGTAGCAGATAAGTTGTAAAATCTTGTACGACACGTAGGTGGGTATCATGGAAAGAGTCTTGAAGGAACCAAAATTTTGTCTAAGTAAGGAAGCATGTTCCAGAGGGATTTACAGCTCATATCTGTCTCTACAAGCCATCTCTGTATTCATGGATTGGAAGAAATAATTTACAGTAGCTTAACTTTTGTGGCATCCTAGTCTACGAGACATTTTACGAGCTGTAAGTCATTCTACAACCCATAAAAGGGGTCTCATGGGCGACTTCGACAGTTTTCAATGAAGGTTATTTTTCACTTTTCCAAAAGTTCTAAGCCCTAAACTACGTCATTTTGGATCCCCTAACTACCCTAACCGACCTAGTACCTATAAGAGGTATTCCTAATTCATTCAAAGACTTTAATTCTCAAATTTCTCTCAAAGGTTTCCAATATTTCTCTCTCTAAGTCAAGGGTTCCATTGAAGCTAAAGCTTCAACGTTGACTAAGGATGTTTCCAAATTTCTCACCTCAATTTTATGGATTTTACTTGAGGCGTGTAGGGCTTCATTCATGGATTAGTTTCATCCATGAAGCCCAATCCAAAACATTCTTTTTATCAAAGTTTTATGGTGATTTCTTACAGGCTTTTAAGCGATAATTTATAATCCATGGATTATAATTTCTACATGATGATTAAGACTACTTATGCATGACTTATGATAAATTTTATGATGTATATGATTTTCAAGCACAAGTATATGATTTCAAAGTATGCATTATTAGGATTTAATAATTTGATGTGGTTTTCTTTACCAATGATCCAAATTGATTTTATTACATGTTTTACTCTATCAATTCCATCTAATTACATGATTTTGACTCAATTGCATATGAGTTCACACTTAGTCCTAGTCTCTTATAATAAAGCTATGAAGTTTCATGATTATGATCTCAAGTATGTAAAATTATGACAACGTAAATGATGATGCTATGATGAAGAGGGTGATGGAAACCCTAAATTATTATGATGATAAAGTTAAGATGGGAAGTGTCTGCCCACACTATGATAAAAGCAAAATTAATGGACTATTCTTATGATATGATGATTTCATGAAAGCTATTATGACTATTTATAAATTATGAAAGAACGATTTTAATAAAGTATGAACTATGTTGAAAGTTATATATATGCAGGTTTTAAAATATTCTGTGGGATATGACTTAGCAGCAAGAGGGCTTTTGTAGATACCACAGTCCCATAACTATGTGCAACCATAGGAATGATGTTCATATTTTTATGCCTTAAGAGTCTTCTAATGGATCCATATAGATTTTAATCGACACTCACTATGCTAGGATAGAGCCTAAAGGGTGGGGTCAAATGATGGTTGTCACCATGCTAGGATAGAGCCTATATGGTGAGAATAGAGTTTACCTTGGCAAAGTAGACTCCTCTTGACTCAATGAGAATGAATATTAGAATTCCATGTAATAGTCCACATGGTCTTATGAATGTCGGCTATGGTCCTATTCCCACATATGTATGTAATGATGATAAATGGATTAGTCTTTATGCTTCTTCATATGATTTAAAACTTGTGTGCTCACGAATATTATACCCTTATTCTATTGATGATTATTTTACATATTGATATTATTGTGGTTTCCTTTATTTCATGGCATACCTACATACTTAGTGCATTCTATATGCTAACACATCCCTCTTTATCTACATGACTCAATCATGTAGGGACAGACGATGAGAAAGCCATTCCATTTTGTGGCTAGTTTTTAGATATTGAGTTTGAAAACTATTGGTGAGTTCCCTTGCTTTGGGAACGAGCCTTGTATGTTTCCTTTCATGCTAAGACTTTATCTTTTATTTCTTGATGTACATCTTGAGGGTGAGCTATTTTCTAGTCCCTGCCAAGATCTATGATGTAGAGGTATATTTTGGACTATAGATGGTTTTATATTCCCTATGAAAACTATGATAGTTTACATCTATATACTTCTACTTGCTTATTCTATTATGAATTCTTATTTTACCTTATGAATGCTTATGATATGAACACAAGGCTTGGGTGGGATGCCTTCGAGTGTCACATTTACCATGTCAAAACTAGGCGCTAGATCCAGGTCATTAAAACAGTAGTATCAGAGCACAAGGTTTGAAAGCATCCTAGGGAGTCCAACATACCGCATCAAGTAGAGTCTTGTTCATTTTTGTGAATCAAGCCACATCCATGAATAGGAGTCTATGAGACATTTTAGGAAAAACTTCACTTCTTTTGTACTTTATGTCTTGCCTTTAAAACTTCCATATTCTAATGATTGTCCCTTGGTATTTTAAGAAATAAATCCACGACGTGCTCCATTTCTAAAGGGAAACAATGTTGATGCAAACCAATTTCCTTTGGCTCTACAAGTTCCCCAAGTCCCTCAAGTAGACCCGATGTCTAATGATGAACTTAAAACTGCAATCATGATGTTGGCCCAGAAAGTTGCTTCTCCTAAGATTCCCATTCCAGCTTCAAGGATAAGAGTCTTTTCTAAAATGAATCCCCTAGAGTTCCATGGTTCAAAGGTGGATAAGGATCCACAAGAGTTTGTTGACGAGATCTACAAGAAAGTGGAGTTTATGGGAGTATCTTCTGAGGAGATGGTCGGCTTGGTGGCATACCAACTTAAGGGTGTTGCTCAAGTGTGGTACACTCAATGGAAGTTTGAAAGGGTTGATGAAGGAGTAACTGATTGGGAGGTAGGTGTTCAAAGCCACTTTCTTAGATCATTTCGTTCCAATTGAACTATGGGAAGCTAAGGTGATGAAGTTTATAAGTTTGAAGCAAGGAAGTATGAGTGTGAGGGAATATGCCCTCATGTTGACAAAATTGTCCAAGTTTGTTCCATCCTTAGTAGCCAATTCAAGGGCTCATATGAACAAGTTTATTTCAGGTATGTCTGACTTGGTGAAAATGGAATGTAAGCTTGCAATGCTTGTCAAGGAAATAGATATCTCTTGGCTTATGGAATATGTCAAACAAGTGGAGAATGAAAAATTATAAAAGATGAGGTCAAAAGAGTCCAAGAGGGCTAGCCATTATAGAGGGTTCTCCTATGGTAAATCTGGTGGTGGCCAATTCCAACAAGTCCAAGGGTCTTCAAAGGGTGCTACTCAAAATTTTGATAAAGAGAAAGGGGAACATCTTTTGGATCCCTTCTTGAACGAATATATTTCTATGGAAAAATAGAACGTCTTGTAGAAGTCTTTGCTAAGGATTTTCAGGTTACCCTATGGTTATTCAAGGATCCTTTGATGCATTATGTTAGGTATGAAGGAAAATCAATTCTGGCTTCAAAAGGGACGTTTCTTTTGATGAATAAATGGAAATTTTACCTTGTCAATTTTTGGCAATGTCATTTTTCTATGTACTTTCACCCAGGAAGGATCCATATAAACCAATTATCCAACCATTCCCGTGACTTTATGGGCTATCTTTCAAGTGTGCGACTAAATCATTCAATGGTACGTAGTCAAATGTTCGAAAATGCATTTCTAATCAATAATCCAATTAAGAAATTTGATACCCTTGTTCCAATAATTCCAGGATTTTTTCAGATTTCTCACCTCAATTTAATGGATTCTACTTGAGGTATGTAGGGCTTTATTCATGGATTAGCTTAATCCATGAAGCCCAATCTACAACCTTCTTTTTGCCAATGTTTTATGGTGATTTTTTATGGTCTTCTAAGCTATGATTCATAATGCATGGATTATGATTTCTACATAATGATTAAAACTACATATGCATGAATTATGATAAATTTTATGACGTATATGATTTTCAAGTACAAGTATATGATTTCAAAGTATGCACGATTAGGGCTTAATAATTTGATCTGGGTTCCTTTACCAATGATCCAAATTAATTTTTATATATGTTTTACTCTATGAATTCTATCCAATTGCATGATTTTGACTCAGTTGCACAAGAGCCCACACTTAGCACTAGTTTCTTATAATAAAGCTATGAAGTTTCGTGATTATGATCTCAAGTATGTAAAAGCATATTTTAAGATAATGATGATGTTATGACAATGACAATGATGATGTTATGATGAAAAGGGTGATGAAAACCCTAAATGTTTATGATGATAAAGTTAAGGTGGGAAGTGTCTACCCACACTATGATGAAAGCAAAGTTAATGGACTATTCTTATGATATGATGATATCATGAAAGCTATGATGACTGTTTATGAATTGTGAAATCATGATTTTAATGAAGTATGAACTGTGTTTAAAGTTATATATATGCATTTTTTTAAAGTATTCTGTGGGATATGACTTAGCACCGAGAGGGCTTTGGTAGATACCATAGTCCCATAACTATGTGCCACCATGGTAATGATGTTCATGTTTTTATGTCTCGAAGGTGTGCTAATAGATCCATATAGCTTTTAATGGACATTTACCGTGCTTGGATAGAGCCTAAAGGGTAGGGTCAAATGATGGTTCTCATCGTGCTAGGATAGAGCCTATAAGGTGAGAATAGAGATTACCTTGGCAAAGTAGACTCCTCTTGACTCGATGAGAGTGAACATCAGGAATCCATATAATAGTCCATATGGTCTTATGAATGTCGGTTATAGTCCTATTCCCATATATGTATGAAATGATGATAAATGGATTATTTTTTATACTTCTTCATATGATTTTAAACTTGCATGCTCATACATATTGTACCCTTATTCTATTGATGATGATTATACATATTGATATTATTTTGGTGCCCTTTATTTCATAGCATACCTACATACTTAATGTGTTTTATGTACTAACACATGCTACTTTATCTACATGACCTAATAATGTAGGGACAGACGACGAGGAGGGCATTCCATTTCATGGGTAGTTTTTGGATATTGAGTTTGAAGACTGTTGGTGAGTTCCCTTGCTTCGAGAAAGAGCCTTATGATGTTTCCTTTCCTGTTGAGACTTAATCTTTTATTTCTTGATGTACATATTGAGGGTCCCCGCCAAGATCTATGATGTAGAGGCGTGTTTTGGACTATTGATGGATGTATATTCCCTATGGAAACTATGAATGTTTACTTCTATATACTTCCTTTTGCTTATTCTCTTATGTATGCTTATTTTATCTTATGAATGTTTATGATATGAACACATGGCTTGGGTGGGATGCCTTCAGGTGTCATATTTGTCATGTCACAGCTAGGTCCTAGATCTGGGTAGTGAAAATGGAGGAGATTAATTCTTACATGAATGGACTTAGTTGAAGCCCAAATTAAGTGAAAAAGAAAAGAGAATGGAGACGAGGCCCAACACCAAATTTTTTTAAGTGTAATAATGAATAATGCCCAAGATAATTGTGTAATATTAGCCTATGGTTTAGCATTATAATGGGGTAAGATTGCTAGCCCAAAGTGAATAGATAAAGGGACCAAGTTCATTCACAATCTATGTGACAATTTAGGCCCAAACCAATTGAAAGGAAAAGAGAACAATGGGCAGCCAAGACCCACCGAATTGAAACCAATTAAAACCCAAGTGAAAGGCATAAAATAAGGGAGAAAGTCAGCCAAGATGGGTCCATTTAAAAGGGCTTAAAAGCAGCTCCTTAAGTCATTTCACATTAAGAAAAAATTTAGATTTTATAAAGTTTCTCTCTTACTCTTTCTTGACTTCACAAAGCAGCCCCAAAAAACCTTTAGAGTTCTTTGAGAAACCCTACTCCTTGAAGGTTAAGTTAAGTAAAAATACTTATGTATTTAGGAAATTCTCCCATGAAAAACAAAGCAGATACGTTTGTTATGCTTGTGTGAAATATTGGACAACATGTTTCAAAAGATTATTGCACATTTTTCTTGGTTATTAAGAAACTTTTCTCTTCTTGGTTGAATTGATTATAAAGGAAGATTGAAGTTCTTAAGGGGTTTACGTCGAAAATAATAAACCAAGGTTGGTGCACCATTTTTTGTCTTCCTTAAAAATAAATTCTTGTATGGTCTCTTAAATGTGCTTTTAGTAGGAACTCATGGGGTGATGATTTGGGACTATGGTATCACGTCCCCTCATCTATTTTTGGTCTATTTTGGTGTATAAATATGTTGAGAACATATTGGTTGAAGTTGGAATAGGTTTGGATTGTTGGCATCGAAATATAAGGAAAGTGTGGAGTTGTTATGTGTTGCACTTTGTGTGCTGATGTAGGCATATTATGGGACTATACCAAGCTGGACATGTTATTTATATGAAGGTGTGTATTAGACAAGTGTAATTAGAGAAGGAATAGTTGAATGAACAGCCTTGGGTTGATAATTACAGGCTTTCTGCCCAAGCGTTATTTTTGGGTGACATTAGACTACCAAAATATATTTATTAACTACTAATACTAGTTTTATCACCTACCCTATTGTAGATAAATATTTGGAGAAAAACAAGGTTACGTTGAGGTAATAACAAGGTGGTACATCAAAGTATGGAAGGCCACTTGATTTCCTATTATTTGGCATGAAATCCAGATTCTTCCTTTGCACATAGAGGCACTTACAAACTCCGACATAACTAATAACTGTGTCTCCACTCTTTGAAATGTAAATATATTCCAATGTATTGTCATTGTCAAATTTTCATTCATACTTTGGATACCAAGATACATGAGTTCTTTTTTTTGCTAAATAGAGTCCATGTGTTATTTCATCTCCTACGTATTTCATTAATTGTGTAATGTACTCTTTCCATTGTGGTATTGTCTTATATGTTTGTTTACATGTCACTTGTTATGTATACAGTTTTGTTGCTCAAAATGTTGTGACCACCAAAAGAACCGTCTAAAAAGTAAATGAAAGATAAAATGAAGTTGTTTATTGATGGGTGGGATCCCAGGGGTGGAAGAACTACCTAGCATGGGTCGATCCCAATATTACGAGTGGTATCTTAGGGGTGAAAGGAAAGCCTAGCATGGTTCAATCCCAATATTGATTTACCACTGATCAGCTGGTCATTTGTATTATATATTGTGCACAGATTGTAAAGTAAAGAAAGGTGAAGTAACTAAAAGGACATAAAGTACATGATTGCACAATATGAATAAAGGTGGTCTTTTATCTTTACATCAGTGCATGATTTCATTTGAGTTCTTATTTCACATATAATACCTCTTGCCTTAAATATTCAATACATTATGTCGTACTGATGTCCCTTCTGGGGACATGAATTTCATGTTGCATGTATAGGAGCTAGTAGATCTACCCAGTAAGAGTATAGGATATCCAGTTTCTATTACTGAGCTCTAGGTTGCTTTAGGACTTTTATATCTAGAGCATATATTTTTGTATTGTATAGTAGCTAATCTTGAGGCGGACCTATCCGGACCCTAATCATATAGCGTTTCTCATGTAGAGAGTTTGTAGACTATGTAATATAAAGTGTGGCCATATATCATATTTTACACATTGTGGCTCCAACTACCTAGTCATATATATTTCCTCTTCGCTTGTTATTATTGTCTACTTTCCTAAAAGTATATTTGCTATGGAAGTACCTCGCCTTGTTGGCAATGGGTACCAATCTACCTCAATGGGGATTTTGGGCATGACAAAAGTGGTATCAGAGCGGGTCATCCTAGGAAGTCTACAAAGTCGTGTCTATGTAGAGTCTTACTTATGGATGTGTTGCGCACCACATTTATAAACAGGAGGCTACATGGCATTTAGGAGCTATCACTTTCTTTTTATTTTTTAGATCGTGCCATAGAGACAAATGTTGTAGGTGGATCATGTCTAACCTCTAAATTGTTTTGTATAGTAAGTACACCAGATACAAGGAAAATCAAAAGGCAAGGGGAAGGAAGTAGAAGTGGTAGTTGGTAGTACCAGTCGAACTTGACAATGAAAAGAGGCTCAAGATAAGTCTCTATCACAAACATCTCTGACTTGATCTTGTGGTGAACCAAGAAGTAGTGAAATTCCTCTAGAATCACCTATTGATGCTACCGTGTAAGATTTAAGAAATGCAATCTGACTATTGACTCGTATAGTTATTGGCCAAGGTCATTGACAAGAAAGCCCAGTTATAGGTGCAGGTGGTGCAGATAGGGTAACTAGCATGAGTATATATGATTTCCTTAATTTAGACACTCCATCATTCACTGGGTCATATCCCAATGAAGATCCACAAGACTTTATCGATAAGATTCAACACACTTTGGATGTTATCCATGTAAGTAGTATAATAGTTGTTGAGCTGGCAACATATAGATTGAAAAGTATGGCTATACTGTGGTATGAAGCTTGGAAATAATCTAAGGGTACAGATGTACCACCAATTACTTGGAAGGAGTTTAAAAAGGCATTTATAGACCATAACTTGCCATTAGAGATCCGAGAGGCTCGTGCAGACCATTTCCTGAACCTCCACCAAGGGAATATAAGTGTGAGAGAGTATAGTATTGAATTTAATTCCCTGGCCAGGTATGCTCCTAATGCAATTGCTACTATGGAAGATAGAGTTCATCGATACATGAATATATTGGATTCATATCTTGTTAGAGATTGTACCATTTCTTTGTTGAATAAAAACATCGATATAGCAAGGATGCTAGCTTTTGCACAAAAACTAGAGGATCAAAGGAAAAAGAGAAGGACACATGAGTTAGAAAGGGGACAGTTTAAAAGGGATAGATTTATAGAGTAGTTTACACCATCCCAAGGTGAGTTTAGGCCTCAATTTTCTAATAGACCTTTTAGTCCATCATCCTCCTACTATGCAACTAGTTCTCCACCATAACTTAAACGATATAAAAGTAATCAGTTTGGGCAAAGAAGTGAAGGCCAAGGTGCATGGACAACAAGATATTCGGCAAGCCAACAAATGCCTCCTAGGAAGCCTTGTAAACAATATTGGGAGGAGTCATTTGGGTACATGTCACGTTGAGACAGATGCTTGTTATTCGTTTGGTATGCCAGGGCATATGATAAGAGATTTTCCAAGAAGACGCATCAGTGATATAGCACAACCTACTAGGTCAATTGTTGAATCATCATAATCAATTCCTTCATTAGGTAGGGGTCAAAAAGTACTTATTGGTCGTTGTAGAGGTGTTAGAGGAACAACTAGCTCTAGCGAAGTCCAAATCAAACATATGCTCTAGGGAGTCGGCAAAATTTGGAAACTTCACTTGATGTGGTTACAAGTACATTGTCCATCTTTTCACATAATGTATATGCATTGATTGACCCCGGTTCTACACTATCATATATCATTCCAGTAGTTGCTAGGAATCTTAAAAGAACACCTAATTTACTAAACAAATCATTTGAAGTGTCTATATGAATCGGGGAGTCTATTATAGACAAAAGGGTTTATTACAATTGCATAGTAATTGTTTGTGACCATGACACATTAATTGACCTTATTGAGCTAAATATGGTGGAATTTGATATTCTTAATGGGCATGGACAGGTTAGCATCTTTCTATGCCACCATAGATTGTCGAACTAAGATAGTACACTTCTACTTTGTAAATGAGGAGGTCCTTGATTGGGAAGGAAATTTCGAGGCACCAAAGGGTAAGTTTATCTCTTATTTTAAGGAAATGAAGATGATATTAAAGGGATACATATGTCATCTAGTTAAAGTGAGGGATATGGAGGAAAAATCACCAACACTTTAATATATTTCAATAGTGAATGAGTTTGTTGACGTGTTTCCTGAAGAGCTTCTAAGTTTACCTCCAGAACGAGAAGTAGATTTTGGTATTGATTTAATTCTAGGCACTGAACCTATCTCTATCCCTCCATATAGAATGGCCCAGGCATAATTATGCGAATTAAAAGAGCAATTAAAAGACTTACTGGAAAAGAATTTTATAAGGCCTAGTGTGTCCCCTTGGGGTGCACCAGTGTTATTTGTACGTAAAAAGGATGGAACATTGAGAATGTGTATTGACTACTGACAATTGAATAGGGTGACAATTAAGAAAAAATATGCCCTCCCTAGGATTGATGATTTATTTGGTATATTATAGGGTGCCAAATATTTTTCAAAAATTGATATGAGATCGGATATCAACAAGTGAGGGTAAAGGAGAAAGATATACCCAAGACAATTTTCAAAACATGCTATGGTCACTATGAATTTCTAGTTATGCCATTTGGGCTAAAAAATGCACCAACAGTTTTTATGAATTTAATGAATAGGGTGTTCAAGCCATTCTTGGATGTATTTGTGATAGTATTTATAGATGATATTTTCGTCTATTCAATATCAGAAGAGGAATATGCAAATCACTTATGATAGGTATTAAAAGTTCTTCGTGATTGGTAGTTGTATGCAACATTTTCCAAATGTAAAATTTGGTTAAAATCAGTGGCATTCTTGGGTCATATTATATCCGAGAAAGGAGTAATGGTTGATCTACAAAATATATAGGCCGTGAAAGATTGGCCAAGGCCAACAACACCCATGGAATTTTGAAGCTTCATAGGGTTGGCAGGTTATTACAGAAGGTTTTTTGAAGGTTTTTCTTCTATTTTTGCACCTCTAACTAAGTTAACACACAAGACAACAAAGTTTCAGTAGAATGATGCATGTGAACGGAGCTTCCAAGAGTTGAAAAGTAGGCTAACTTATGCACATGTGCTATTACTTCCAGAAGGCACAGAGGGGTATGCAGTATAATGTAATGCTTCAGGAGTTGGCTTAGGAAGTGTACAGATTTAGCATGGTAAGGTAATTGTGTATGCCTCAAGACAACTATGATCGCATGAGAGCAAATACCCAACATATGATCTTGAGCTAGCAACGGTTGTATTTGCTTTTAAAATATCGAGCTACTATTTGTATGGGGTTCATGTTGACATATGTACTTTGCATAAGAGTTTGTAATACATCTTTAAGCAAAAAGACCTAAGTTTAAGGCAGCAAAGATGGATAGAGCTAATAAAGGATTATGACGTTGATATACTATACCATCTAGGGAAAGCAATCATGGTAGTCGATGCTCTAAGTTGTAAGCCAATCATGAGTACTAGTGATCAGACCGTGTTAAAGCAAGGGATGGCTAAGGATATATGTCAACTAGCTAGTTTAGAAATTTGCCTTCTTAAAACTCCAAAGGAAGGGATTGTTGTGCTTAATGCTACAGAATCTTCATTGGTAATTGAGGTGAAATAAAAGCAGTTCAATGATGGTATTCTACAATAATTTATGGTGAAGGTAATTCAAGGTACTATGAAGGGCTTTGAGCTTACACAAAAGTGAGGGCCTTATTGCCAAAATAAATTATGTGTGCCAGATGTTAATGGACTAAGAAGGAGGATAATGGAAGAAGTCCATCATTCAAGATATTCCATCTATCCAGGATCAACTAAGATGTATCATGACCTGAAGGGAATATTTTATTGGGGAGGTATGAAGAAGGACCTTGCAGAATTTGTGGCTCAATGTCTGAATTGCCAGTAAGTAAAAGTTGGGTACCAAACGTTGGGAGGTTATATGCAATGTATAGAGCTCCTAACTTGGAAGTGGGATATGATTAACATGGACTTTGTTACTAGGTTGACTAGCTCATTACATAAGTTTGACTCCATATGGGTAATAGTTGATAGACTCACAAAGTCAACACACTTCTTGCTAGTTAAGAGTGATTTTACGATTGAAGAGTATGCAATGTTATACCTCAAGGAGATAGTTAGGCTACATGGGGTCCCAATCTCCATTATATCTGATCGGGGAGCTTAAATCACTATAAAGTTTTGGAAGTCCTTCCAAAGAAGTTTGGGAACATAAGTGAATTTAAGTACAACTTTCCATCCCTAAACAGATGGTCAAGCAGAACGCACCATTCGAACACTTGAAGATATGTTACAAGCTTGTGCATTGGACTTCAAAGGTAGTTAGGTGGATCACTTGCCACTTATTGATTTTCCTATAATAATAGCTACCATTCAAGCATAAAAATGGCACTTTACAAAGACTTGTATGGAAGGAAATATAGGTCACCAATTTGATGGTTTAAAGTGGGTGAAACCACCTTGCTTAGGCCATATCTAGTTCAAGAAGACATTGAAAAATTAGGGTAATATAACAACAGCTAGAAATAGCCTAAAGTCATCACAAATCATATGCAAATTCTAGGAGGAGAGGGCTACAATTCTTGGTAAGAGACTAGGTATTTTTGAAGGTGTCACCAATGAAAGGGGTTATGAGATTTGGTAAAAAAGGGAAACTGAGCCTATGTTACATAGGGACATATAAAATTCTTAAAATATTTGGGCAGGTTGCATATGAATTAGACTACCCCAAGAGCTTTCAATGGTTCATTTTCATGTCTCAATGCTTTAAAAATGCATAGGTGACCCATCTTGTATCACTCCTATTGAAGATGTGCAGGTTACAGAAGACCTCACCTATGAAGAGGTACTTATTGTGATTCTAGATCATCAAGTTAAGAGGCTAAGGAATAAAGAATAGCATCAGTAAATATACTTTGGTGGAACCAAAAAGTAGAAGACACAGTGTGGGAGGCTGAGGAAGTGATGAAATCTAAGTACCCTTATTTATTTAAAGTTGGAGAGAAAGTCATAGATGCAGAATTGAGGCATTAATAGGTACGTGTATTTGAATACTTTTCATGTTGTCAAAGGGTTGTTTAAATGGAGGTTTGAACTTGTTTAAACTATCCAATTTAACATTCGGGAATGAATGTTCCCAAGGAGGGAGGATGTAACATTTCATATCTTACATGTACTAGTCCTATGCATATGGAACATGATATGGATCGATCGAATGACCACCAATTTTAGAAGTGCTTAAATTTCATATTGAAAGGCTATATTTACATCTAACACTTAAGATGAGTGAGTGTATATAAGTTTTAAGTTAAATTAAAGAGATCGCGACATTAACTAAAGTAAAAGAAGTGAGGTGTTTATGGGACTTTAAGAAGCTAGCAAGTGAGTCACCTACATGCTTAGCTCAAATGATCTAGGTAGATGGAGAAGATTAATTCATACATGAGTGGACTTAGTTGAGGCCCAGATTAAGTTAAAAAGGAAAAAGAGACAAGGCCCAACACTTAATAAGCCCAAGTCCAATATGAATAAAATCCAAGATAAGGGTGTAATTTTAGACCATGGTTTAAAATATAAGGCAAGATTTGGCATCCCAAAGTGAATAGATAAAGGTCACAAGTACATTCACAACTTATGTGACAATTTGGGCCCAAAAAAAGTGAAAGAAAAAGAGAAAAATGGGCAACCAAGGCCCACTGAATTGAAACCCATTAAAGCCCAAGTGAAAGGAATAAGTAGGTGAATCACCTACTTAATTTAATATGGCATAAAATAAGGGAGAAATTTGGCCAAGATGGTTTCATTTATAAGGGCTTAAAACCAGCTTCTTAAGTCATTTAACATTGGGAAAATTTTCATATTTTATAAAGTTTTGCTCTTACTCTTTCTTGACTTCACAAAGCAGCCCCAACAAACCTTTAAGGTTCTTGGAGAAGTCCTACACCTTGAAGGTTAAGGTAAGTAGAAATACTTATGAATTTAGTATAATTCTCCCTTGAAAAACAAGGGAGATATGTTTGTTATGCTTGTGTGAAATATTGGGCAACATGTTTCCAAAATTTACTACACACTTTTCTTGGTTATTAAGAGGATTTTCTCTTCTTGGTTGGCTTGATTATGAAGGGTTGAAGTTCTTAAGGGTTTTTGGTCAAAATAATAAACCAAGGTTTCTACACCATTTTTTGTTTTCCTTAAAAATAAGTTCTTGTATGGTCTCTTAAATGTGCTTTTAGTAGGAACTCATGGGGTGATTATTGGGGACTGTGGTATCATGTCTCCATCTATTTTGGTACTTTTTGGTGTGTAAATATGTTGAGAACAGTTTGGTTGAAGTTGGAACAGGTTTGGATTATTGGCATCGAAATATAGGAAAAGGGTGTAATGTTATGCTACCTAATTGTGTATTGAGTGCAGTTGTTATGTGTTGCACTTTGTGAGCTGTTATAAGCATATTATGGGACTATACCAACATGGATATATCATGTATATGAAGGTGTATATAATACAAATGTGATTAACGAAGGAAAAGTTGAAAGAACACCCTTGGGTTGATAATTTCTAGCTTGTCACCCGAGTGTTATTTTTGGGTTAGATTGGACTGCCAAAACATATTTATTAGCTACTAATACTAGTTTCATCACCTACTCTATTGTAGAAAAATATTTAGATAAAAAGGAGGTTATATCGAGGTGACAAGGTGGTATAGCAAGGTATGTAAGGCTACTGAATTTCCTATTATTTGGCATGAAATCTAGATTCTTCCATGGCACATAGAGGCACTTACAAATTCTAAAATAACTAATAACCATGTCTCCATTCTTTAACATGTACATATGTTCCAATATATAGTCATTGTCAAATCTGCGTACATACTTTGGATACCAAGATATATGAGTTCCCTTTTTAACTAAATAAAGTTCATGTGTTATTTCATCTCCTATGTATTTCATTAATTATGTAATCTACTCTTTCCATTATGGTATTGTCTTACATGATTGTTTACATGTCACTTGTTATGTATATAGTCCTACAACTCAAAATGTTATTACCACCAAAAGAACCATCTAAAAAGTAAATGAAAGATAAAGTGAAGTTGTTTATTGATGGGTGGTATCCCAGGAGTGGAAGAACTACCAAGCATGGGTCGATCCCGGTATTACAGGGGGTATCCCAGGGGTAAAGGCAAAGCCTATCATGGGTCGATCTTGATATAGATTTACCACTGATCAACTGATCATTTGTATTATATATTGTGCATAGATTTCTAAAATAAAGAAACGTAAAGTAACAAAAGGGACATAAATTACATGATTCCACAATATGAATAAAGGTGGACTTTTATCTTTACATCGGTGCATGATTTCATTTGAGTTCTTATTTCACATATAGTACCTCTTGCCTTACATATTCAGCATATTATCTTGTACTGACGTCCCTCTTGAGGGACCAACATTTCGTGTTGCAAGTACAAGAACTAGTAGATCTCCCCATTAGGAGTACAGGATATCCAACTGCTATTACTGAGCTCCAGGTTGCTTCGGAGCTTTTATATAGTATCTAATCATGAGGCAGGGCCTGTCCCGACCCTAATCAAATAGTGTTCCTCATCTAGAGGCTTTGTAGACTATATAAAGTAAAGTGTGGTCATGTCTTATATTTTAGACATCGTGGCTCTAACGGGCTAGTCATATGTATTTCTTTTTGGCTTATTATTACTGTCTACTTCCTGAAAGTATGTTTAGTATGGAAGTACCTAATAATTTTCATAGATAGCACATGATTACAGGTTGGTTCTCACGGGCCTTGTCAGTAATGGGTGCTAGTCCACCTCAATGGGATTTCGAGCGTGATAGAAGGATTGTTCTATACCAAACTAAACATTCCAAAACTAACTGCGTTGTCAAAATTTTCATTCGAGCACATTTTCCAAGAATGTTCACCAAAGTCAACCATTGGACAATTTTGAAGGCTAAAACATAAAAGGCAGTGCAAACTCACACTGAAAGCCTTAGTTCTTGAGCTAACCATGCTTCTAACCTAATTTTTCCATTCCTGAGCTAATGGAACTGTTAAAATTCCATTCTGAGGTCATTTATCTATGTTTTGCGCAAAGAATTTATTTTTCAAGTTTTAGGGTCTTCCAAAACACAAAAAATAACACAACTCCCTAATAAATGATCAGGTAACCATGCTACCAGTGTCAGCTGGTCATAAATGACCTTGGGTTTGCAAATGGCGGTTATGTATTTCAAAGAAACTTATTTTCATTTTGTATAAACGAAGGTGTTTATTACAAATTGATAAGTTTCAAGAACTTTCATACTATTGTGTACGTGTTGAGATGATTATTCCCTATATACTTGTGTATTTACATGCATTCATCCTCATACATCATATCATGGAACTTGGAAAGTTGAGAATTTTCTTTTAGAAAGAAAATGAGACACCTTTAAAACCCTCGATCATGAGCTAGGTGAAAAGAAGAATGAGATATTGAGATTGGTATTTTTCTAAAAGAAAATGAGACACCTTTAAAATCCTTGACTATGACCTATATGAAAAGAAAGATGAGATATCATGATTGTGATGAGGTATATGGTATGCGAGACCCTCATAGGTCTTGTCTGGTAGTTTTGGTCGACAGGTGTATACGATAGTCTGTGTGATAATCTTGATCCCACTGTGTCACCCATACATTGTATCATACTATCTCGTTGCATTGCATGATATAGATTTTGAGTGTTCACTTATTATTTGATTATGAGTGATATTATTTGAGTTTTTGTGTTTACTTTATCCACACTATTCATTATAAATTGGCGACAAGAATGTCGAATTGTGATTTTCTATGTGCAGGGGAAATTGTTCTTAGTTTATTGCATAATTTAATTAATTTGTATATCCAGTCAGTCAAACCTATTAGGTACATGTAAATTGTAATCACCCCTACTTCTTTGTGCACTTTTTGGATGTAGATTATTGTCAAGGTCATTCTTATGGTGGTTGATTATTTTAGCGGAGATCCTATACCAAAATTTA
>JBCEWC010001671.1:0-39266 GCA_038996855.1 Solanum aculeatissimum | reverse complement strand
CTTGCATGTTTCAAGAGTCTGCAGCTCTTCAAGCTGCAGAAAGATCGTTTTACGAAGTTATTGGAGAGAAGTACCCTTCTTCCACAAATCATGAGAATCCATCCAGTTTAGTTCAGAGTGAACATTATGCCATGGACCTTAGTAGTTTCCACTATTGTGGAAATGGTGGTTTTGATGGTTTACTATGCCCATATTCGATTCTTGATCTAGATGAGGTTGACATGTCACATGTGCGTCATGTTCCCGATGGTGTTGCTTTGCACTCAACTTCTCAGTCATCCCAAAGTTTGTCAGGCGCCATCACGGATGTGCCTGTAGATTCTCCTGTGAGCACACTTAGGGTTCCCGAAATATTTAGTGACGGAGAGTCTATTATGCAGTTTAAGAAAGGAGTGGAGGAGGCAAGTAAGTTCCTTCCTACGGGCAATAGCTTGCTTGCTGATGTGAAGTATGATGTAGTGGGAAAGGAGCAGCAGTATGAAGAGATAATAGATGCAGTAGTAATGGTTGAGAAGCATGGGGAAAAGCAATCTCCTGAAAGGTCGAGAGGGAAGAAAAACACCCTTCATGAAGATATAGTAGATTTAACGGAAGGGAGAAATAACAAGCAGTCTGCAGTGTTTACTGAATCAACTGTTCGATCGGAAATGTTTGACAGGGTGCTGTTATGCAGTGCAGGGGAAAATGAATCTGCTCTTCGTAAAACCTTCCAGGCTATATCAAGGAAAAATGCATCGGAGAATGGTCCTTCAAAGGGACCTAATGGTAGGAAGTTACAAGGAAAGAAAAAAAGGGGTAAAAGAGATGTAGTAGACTTGAGAACACTCCTAACACTTTGTGCACAAGCTGTTGCTGTAGGTAACCGAATGGCAGCAAATGAGCTTCTAAAGCAGATCCGGCAAAGTTCCTCTCCAACGGGGGATGGGATGCAGAGGCTGGCCCATTATTTTGCTGATGGTCTTGAGGCACGGATAGCTGGTTCTGGTACTCATATTTATAAAGCCCTTATTACACGGCCTGTATCAGCAATTGATGTCTTGAAAGCGTACCACCTACTTCTTGCTATCTGCCCGTTCAGGACTCTCTCTAGCTTTTTCTCAAATAAGACAATTATGAATCTAACTGAAAAGGCTTCAACAGTACATATTGTAGATATTGGCATTATGTGGGGTTTCCAGTGGCCTGGCCTCATACAACTTCTCTCTTCTAGACCAGGTGGACCTCCCAAGCTTCGTATTACTGGGATTGATTTTCCTAATCCTGGTTTCCGACCAGCAAAAAGGGTTGAGGAAACAGGGAAGCGGTTGGCTAATTATGCTGAGAGCTTCAAAGTTCCTTTTGAGTTCAATGCTATAGCGCAAAAGTGGGAAACAGTTAAACTCAAGGATCTTAAGATCAATAAGGGTGAAGTTCTTGTGGTAAACTGTCTGTTCCGTTTTAGGAATCTACTTGACGAGACTGTGATGGTGAATAGTCCAAGAGATGTTTTTCTGAATTTTATCAGGAGGTTGAATCCAGATGTTTTCATACAGGGGATCACAAATGGTGCTTACAGTGCCCCATTCTTTACCTCACGATTCCGCCAGGCTCTTTTTCACTACTCATCCTTGTTTGATATGCTTGAAACTATTATTCCCCGGGAAGTGCACGAGAGAATGCTGGTTGAAAAGAATATACTTGGTCAGGAAGCAATGAATGTCATCGCATGCGAAGGTGCTGAGAGAATTGAGAGGCCAGAAACATACAAACAATGGCAAGCCAGAATTCTGAAGGCTGGTTTTCGCCAGCTTCCTTTGGATGAGGAGATCACGAGAATGATAACAGAACGATTCAAGGTGTATGACAAGAATTTCATGATTGACGTAGATGGTGAATGGCTACTGCAAGGATGGAAGGGTCGTATCGGATTTGCTCTTTCAACATGGAAGGCAGCATATTAAATCTGTTCTCATTCAAGGAGCACATTCAGCAGCCATGGTATCCTTCTGCCCCCCTGTAAACAATGAGCTCATGAACAGTATTCACTTTTCTAAGTGCTAGTTATTCATTTTGTCATTTGTCTAGTGCCAATTTAACAAGCACAAATGTGAAGGATATGTTCATGACACTGCTTTGCTTCTGGTGGAACGGAAGCAGAACTTCATTTGATGCCTGCCTTCCTTAACGCGTTGAGCTGTGGCGTCAACAACAGGAGAGAGGAACGACGAGCAATTTTTTAGCAGCATCTGTGTCTGGTACTACTCATTTTGCTAGGACATAACATTGTAAGTGTTGAGCAAATTGGCACATCAAACATGTTAGTTATATGTAGCATCTGTAATGATTTGTGAAAGTGTTACAGGTATCTCTCTACTAATAAAGGCGAGTTCCGACATGCTTATTGTTCATTGGCATCTTCTTTATCAATCATAAGTAGCATTTCGATATTGATATTTAATATTTGAGTCGAGGATCTATAGGAACAACCTCTCTACCTTTGAGCTGAGGGTCTATAGGACCAACCTCTCTTCTTCTTGAGGTAGGGGAAAAAGTGTATGTACCCTCTCTTCCGGCCCCACTTGTACAATTACAATGGGTTTGTTATTGTTGTACTACGATGGTTTTCTTATTCTCGGAGTAGATTATCTTTGTTTAGGCTTCTTATAGGTGCATGTGTTCCGTCCTTGATAGCAACATGTATATTTTTATTTGACATTTTTTATTAAAAATTCTAGCTCCATCACCGGATATAAGAGCATGTAGGTGATTAAACTAGACATGATGATACTACTAATACGACTATATACACTTTGATTATCTTACTATCTTTGCTGACAATAATTTTTTTTCTTTAGTATTTTCATCAGAACTTTATTCATTGTTGTATTTTTTTCACTTGTTTCGAAAACACTTTTCTTGAACTGAGACTCTATTGAAAAATAGCATCTCTACCTCTCACAATATAAAGATAAATTTATTTTTGACTTTTGAGTTTCTCCACGATCAAAACACTTTAGGAGGTTATGTATCAAATCACTTTCATTCCTTTCGTTAGGCATTCTATAGCTCTCGTAACTACAATCCTAGCTTGATTATTTTCTAATAATAGTTGAATTTGCTCTTTTTTTTTATCAACGAGTAATTGATGGGATGACTAACAGGGTTAGGATTCTTAATTTCATTGCAGGAGAAGGAATTAATAAATATATATAGGAGGTAGACACATCTTTTCTTATTTTTTTCTTGCATTTAGCTTATGTTTCAATATTTTTATTAGTTTGTTTCCTTACTCTTTTCGACTTCTTATCTCCTCCACACGTAGCCCTTAATATCCTCTCTCGTTTGCGATCAATACTATGACGATTTCAAGAGTCAAACTTCTTTTTTTTTAACCCTCAAAATTCGAATTACATTGCATAAATTGAGAATAATAAATTTTTGTAAAAATATATATATATATATATATTATCTTCGTGTTGGAAGCGTGTAGGCAAGGTTATAATTGTAAAATTGTCGAATGAAATATCGTGCCGACGACCCTTCCTTTTCCCCAATAAATACCTCTCTCTTCCTCACCCAATTCTGCAAAAATCCAAATACATCCATTTCTCATCTGATCAAACATGTCCGGAATCATCCACAAAATCGAGGAAAAACTCCACATGGGAGGAGATCACAAGGAAGGAGACAAAGAAAAGCACAAGGGAGAAGGACACAAAAAGGAGGAGCATAAGGGAGAAGGGCACAAGGAAGGATTTGTTGACAAGATAAAAGATAAGATCCATGGAGACGAAAGTGGAGAGCATCACAAGGATGGAAAGGAGAAGAAGAAGAAGAAGAAAGACAAAAAGGAGAAGAAACATGATGGACATAGTAGCAGCAGCAGCGATAGTGATTAGATCTCAGATCTGATCTAACCTTCCTATCTATATCTGACCTTTCATCTATGGCATTTTGTGCTTTAGATCTATCCATCTGTGTATCAGTTTAATTTCCTTTTTGTGAATGTGTGTGTGAATGTGTACTAATGTTGTCACACAGTAATAAAAAAGTGGTTTTAAATAATTTGAATTTTATCCAGCTTGCTTTACTTTTTATGAACTAGTTCAGCCTACGTATTCAGTGTTCGTATTTAATATAGTTTAGATATAAATAGATTATACAAGTCAATCAATAGTTGATGGTGACCTTGATTTGGGACCTAATCTTGGTTCGGGACCTGATTTGAGTCATTGATGCAAAGGAAATGGACAAGGAGTAGTGCCCCTTTACAATCTATTAAGAAAAATATGATGACCAAAGACACTTAAAACATCAAGACAAGAAAGAGTACCTATAGAGTAAGTTCATCCTTTGATTAGCACGATCAAGCGCTTTGTTGCTGTCATCATAGAAGACAGAATGAATCCGCAATCCAATTTCACATTGCAGGTCAAAGCCAAAACATATACATACAAATTGAAACTGGAGAGGATTAATTGAGAACAGAGAAAAAATAAGAGAGATTCACCATATTGCATAATAATCTCATGTACAGTAAAAACAAAGAATCAATAGAATAAATAGTACTTCAATTACAATAAAAACCACATCATCCAAGCAATTCGAAAAACATACGCGGCCTCCAAATTCTCAAATTAATGCCTTACGACGGCGAACAGGGACATGAGCAACGAAGTTCCGATCAAAGCACCGGAAACCGGCAACGAGAAAGCCGCACCAGCGTCAGGTGCCGGAGCCGGTGCAAGACTAGACTCCTGAGCTGAGACGACGACAGCAGCTAGAAAGACGGCGAGGACAAAAGCCTTGATGATGCTAATAGAAGCCATTGATGAAATTGAAATGAATCGATTGAAGATAATAGGAATTGAATTGGAATGGAGTATGAATCAATTTGTGCAAAATTGATGATGGAAATTGGGGACATTAAAGGGAGTATTTATAGAAAAAGGCAACAAAAATGCCAGCTGAATTTGTTGAACAAACAGCTCAGATGACAGACTATAATGGCTGAACTGGCCATGTTGTTGAGTTGAGCCAGCAGAGAAACGTTGTGAAAAAGATTCCTACCCGTTAATTTATTCAGACACTTTTGAAAAAAGTTTTGTATTTCATCATAATTGCAAGCATTATATGTATCAAATAAAATATTTTAAATTTTCAATTAGGTATGTTAAAAACGGTTGTTCTATAGAACTCAACCAAAATTGAGGTCGATCCCAAAAGAATGCGGAGGAAATAATTTTACTGACACTCACATTTCAGTTGTAGTCTCTATTTCACGAGAATAAAAATATGTTAAGTAAAATTTGGGGTTTGGTTTGATGATTAGTAACAATTAACAATGATAGTGGTAACTGAATAAACAGGTTTAGGATTGAAAACAATATGAGAAGAAAGTTAGGATTGTGTTTTTCATGACATGTAACTCGATAGACGTCTCAAATTAGTGATATTATTTTCATGTGTTGCATGTAAAGTTTAGCATGTATATCTAAACACCTCCAGTGATGCATTTCATTTATCACCTTCAAATCGCAAAATGTATACTTTACTATCCCTTATTCTTGACCTTAGAAAACTATCCACACTCGGACTCAAGTTTTAAGACGAAGTTTTGTTCCTCCGAATCTCTATTGATGTTATCTTCTCCTAATCATGGCCCTGAAGGATCTCTTGGTGGGACGCCTCTAAAATTTTCTGGAAACTTTCACTTTCAAGGCTTGTTTTTGACTTTCAACGCACGAGTCCTTACAGTTAGACCAAGAATTTTTGGTGGTATGATTTCGGGTCAATTTTTTCACGATACCTTTACATAACTATCCATAGGACTTGGAGAAGAATTTCAATAGCATCGGCCCAATCTAGGAGACGTTTTTTGATATTTGGGGATCACTCAACCAGAATTAGGCGATTTTTTCTCTGTTTTTCATATGTATTAACCAATGAATTTTTGGTAGTATGACTTCTGATTTATTTTTTCGTAAAATCTTTATAGAACCATCTGTAAGGACCTAGTGAAAAATTCCTATAGCATCGGTCCAATCCGCAAGGTGTTTTTTGGCATTTAATTTCCACTCAACAAGAATTAGGGAATTTTCTCTGTTTTTCATGTGTGTTAACTCATAAATTTTTAGGGGTGTGGTTTGCGGTCAATTTTTCCATAATACCTTTACATAACTATTCGTAAGGATCTAGAAAAGAATTCTGATAATCTCAATCTAATTTGCGAGATATTTTTTGACATCTAGGTATTATTTAATAGGATCGAAATTAGGCGATTTTCTCTATTTTTCTCTAAATAACAAATTGTGCAGTCAATAGAAAGGTTACTTGGCATGAAATATTATATAAGTGAGAATATCTTCAAGGGAAGGCAAAGTAGGTACACCAAAAAGAAAAACGGGAAAAAATTATTTATCTATCATATTTATTAATTCTTCTTATAGTTTGAAATAATTATATTTTATATTATTAATTTAAAATCAAATTTCACGTAACTACACCTAGATACATATTTTTTGTACACTAAAATAGGGAGAGAGGTGAACGAGAACAAAAGAAAGACGAACAAGATTTGTTTATTTATCTTAGATACATGCGAATCACACTAGATACATATATTTTAGGCGATTTGCATATATTTGGGATACCAAATATGCGAACAAGATAAGAGATTGGCGAGTGAGATAGGAGAGAGGCGAAAAAGATTATTCTATGTATTCTAGATAGATACGAATCTACTTAGATATAATATATCTACAAACTATGCCTAATTTTATAGATTGGTCGTCCAAAATACCCTCAATATTTGTTGCCGACCATATTAAATGTAAGGAGTTTTTTGTCCTTTGAAATATAGAGAACTTGTTGAAAATTGAAATGATGAATAACATATTCAAATAATCTTCAAATATTTCCAACATATTTTAAATAACAAAAATTGTACAGCGTGACAAACATCTAGATTGTATTTATGATATATAACACAAATTCAAACAATCACAAACCACAATTACATTTTGAATTTTTTTTCATAACAGATGCATAATACACACACATTGATACGATATATGACGTTGATACAACTTTTTGACATATTTTCAATTCATAGTAACTTTTTTGCTGATACAATTGATATTCACTTGATATATCTTTCCCGCCTGATATTCTTCAAATATTTTCAACATATTTTAAATAAGAAAAATCTTACGACATGGCAAACATTTAGATTGTATTTATGATATACAGTTACAAATTCAAAAAATCATAAATCATAATTACATTTTGAAAGTTTTTACAATAGATACATGATACATACACACGTTGATACTATATGTGATGTTGATACAACTTTTTCACATATTTTCAATTGATAGTAAACTTTTTTGCTGATATAACTGATATTCAGTTGATATAACTTTCCCGCCTAATAAAACAAATTATAACTACATTTCTTAAATATGCAAAACTATAATTGCATTTTATAATCACATTGTAAATTATTACAACTATTTATTATGAAATTTTCTTTTTTAGATATTTGGAATCTTTTATCTATGGCCAAACGGCTAAAATCCAAAAGGATCCATAATAAATTACAAATATAGCCAATTCTTGCCACACATCTCTCTCGTCATGGGCCCATCTTACTTAATTGGGCCCACAAAGAAGGAATAAGCATCGAATAAAGCCCATTATTCTCATCAACTAGATTACATTCACATTCCCCATAAATAATAATAATAATTTTAAAAAAACCATGAAACAAATTACTCTCTCCATTTTAACGGAAAAAAAGACCTAGTTTGAATTGACACGAAATTTAAAAGAACAAAAAAAAATTCAATCTTTTGGTCCTAAATTAAAATTATGTTTTAATTCTTTGGGGTGACCCAGTGGTTTGGGCTTGAAACTTCCACGTTCGAAGTCGCAAGTTTGAAACCCCTTGCTAGTGAAAGCAAAGAATTTGTCTTATGGGTCGTGCTTGTCGTACCGAGCTTGACTAGTGCAGACCATGAGTTCTCCTTGTTATCAAAAAATAAATTATGAATTGTGATCTTTAAACATGTCGCGTGAAAAGTTTGAAATTAAATTTTTTATTTCTCAGCACTTTGGCGGGCATCTAACATTTTCAATCCAACAAATCAAAATCAACCACGTGTCAAAAATTTCTAAACTTTATGCCACGTAGGATAATAATTAATCATATAATATATAGCTCTCTAACACGATTAAATAAATAAGTCAAAATAACAGCTTCTTGGAGAAGTCTGCACTAATATAAAATCCCTCATACACATAAGCTAAGCAATGTGACTAGTCTGTCTATAGTCGCGACTGTTATTACTTATTTTCTACTTTTGAAGGATTTGACGTGTTATCTACATACGTACCTACCTATATCGTCGTACGAATATGGAATTAGCTGAAGGATGCAAGACACCAAAGCATGATAAGTGTAGAATTATGGTGAATTCTACCTGTCCTCCTCCGGCGCCGAGGAAGAAACGGATTTATGTGAAAGAGCAGAGTGTTCCACCTAAGGAAGGTTATTTTCAGCATCCTGATCTTGAGATTTTATTCGCTATCGTTCCAAGGAAGGAGACTTGTGTTTGAATATTGTTTATTGGAAATAATCTCTCTGTATTAATCACTCGTTCTTTTTTTTGGGAGTGGGGGTGGGGGTATATTGCTAGAATGTGAAAAAATCAAGAATGTTCTTTTGATGTATCCAAGATTTTGTACAAGGAAGAATTGGTTTAGTATTATGACTTTTGATGTATCTAAGTTTTTAAGGTGTTTTTGTAAAAACAATAATAATTATTTTTGAGAAATTGAAAAAAAATGATAACTTTTCCTCAAAGTTGTACACACTTTTAGAACGAAATAATTTTGTGTGTGAATAACACTTAGCTCAGAGAGATTTTTCGAATGGTAAGCACCTTTCCATTTTCATACTCTTATGTTTGTACTTTGTATATTCAAGATGAGAGCTCTTAGGAAGGGATAACAATAATAATTCATCCGCATCTGATATCATTTGACTTAATACAGTGTTTAATAAAAAAAAATTGAAAATTATGGCTTAAAATAATTTTTAAATATTTGTATGGTTGTAAATCATTTCATTAAGAATAAAATTGATTTTTTCTGTAAAGTTTAACTGTTTTAATTAATTCTTTTTAGAACGGACAAAAAAAATTGTGTCACGAGAGGAGTAATCTTGGAGAGAAAAGTCCATAAGGAGTCATGAATCAATGGGCTTTCATCTCTACTTGGGCCTAAAGTGGGCTTTGTTCTATACATAAAGCCCATTTAAACTAGTCATGAATTAATGGGCTTTCATTTTGCTCAAATAGTTTTTGAAGTATTTTATCATTGTTTAAAAATAAAGATACTAGAAAATTGTTTTTGAAGTATTTTATCATTATTTTATAAGTTGGTAATCCGTCTATCGAAAACAGTTTCTAACAAGCACATTTTTCATAAATTTCGAAGGAAATCTATGTGTCTATGGTCGATAGTAGATTTATTCGATACAAATTTGAGTTAATTAAGCTCATTGAATTTCAAATAATGAATATTGTTAAAAGTCTCTTTAAGGTTTTCTAATTTGATGGCTATTGGTGAAAAAATGAATACTAGGGCTAGGAGTGCTTGTACGACTGAATTTCTATTGTATGTTTAAAAATATAATCATGATTTAAGTTTGAAGTTTATTAAATTTTTGTTCATTTACTAAATTTATGTAGTCTTGTATCATGGATTATTTGCACTTTTGTCTCTATTTTGTGTTGGTTAATAAAAAAGATAATAATTTTCTTATAGTGTATAAGTTTATATTTTTACTTTATAATATATCATAAGTTGTGTCTCGCGTCCTTAAAGAACTTTTATCCCATTAGACATTAATTTGATTTCCAAGGATAAAATTAAAGATCAATGTTATTTGAAGAATAAGTATCACATATCTATCTTTTTATAATTTTATTGCTCAATATTTAAATTAATACAAAAAAAAATTAAAAAGGAAATCCCACTAAGGCTTTTCTTCCGTTCCGTTAGCTTAGTGAGATCGGACGGACCTGACGTTTTGTTCCCTTATCTCATCCCTCTAACGTTCTGATCTTTTCACGTGTCATGTTAAGTCCTTTTTGAAAAATGTCATATAATAACTTTGACTATCTTTATCTCAATTTATTCAAGGTTTAGGACATGGACCTAACTACTACTAGAGCAATAGTAAAGGCTTTAATGAAATACACTATTTCCCTTCTAGACAAGCCATTCAATGTAGTACTTTCAAACCGTTTATTGATATTCCATCTCACACATCGATCTCATAAATTGATGTATATAATTAAAGAAGATGATATATCTTAAGTGATTATCTTATCTATGATATGAGCATTTCAAAACACGCAAGTTATTAAAATGATTGAGTCAAAAGTATCTAAAAACTACTTCATTATCAGATACTCAATTAAAATAAATCATAATTTAAATATCAATTTTTTTTTACTAACATGTTAATTGAGACATCTCAAGGTATCTCATAATTGGCTTGATTATGAAAATTTTAGGACATTGTTGTCCTTGGTCATAAGTAAACTATAAGACATATTTTCCGTCCCTCAAAAAAAACTTTCGTAAAAAAGAGAAAGATTTTCCAAGTTTAATAAAGAATTCAAAAATTTCATTCATCATCGCGATGTATATTTTCCCATCCGTTCATCGCCCCCACCTCCACCCCAAATGCCCAGATACGAATATTTTTATCCGAAGTTTGCAATCTATTATTCGATCTAGTACATGCACATTCATGGATCAAGATATTTTGACATCCCTTCAATCGGTTTGGGACAATCGTTTCCTATTTCGTTCCACATCACATTAAATCTGATTCTACTATCATGTCAAATTAGATTTTGGATTTAACTCTTATTCTTAAAATAAATTTTGTGATAAAAATTGTCCAAATCTGATAAGGAGGCAGAAACATCCTAACCTAAGAAAAAAGAGGTACCACAACTAGTTGGTTAGTGGGTCAATAACCCTAATTTATGTTCTAAAATTTATACACTTTTAGTTTGACTAAATTACATGATTACTTTTGAGTATTTTTCTAGAATTTTTTTTTACTCTTAAAGAAATGATTTAAGAACGCACAAATATTTAAGGTTTGTTTTAGTTCACAAATTTCAAAAATTCTTATTTTTTCTTAAACATCATACTAAATCAAAGGGTGCTACAAAAAATGCAACTGAGTGATTGAAATATATATCTTAAACTCATTTGTTTCTTGTTTTAAAATTATGACATTATAAATTTAAAATTTTGAATCTACTCGTAAGGCCAACTATAATAATTATGCCTCAATCCAAAATAATTAAGTTGTTCTATTTAAAATCATTTCACGCTAATATTAGACTCATCTCAAACTAATATTGTGTTATAAAATAAAGAGAAAAGTATTGAATACACCTTTGAATGTGGTGCAAAATTATTAGTTTCGTCTTTGAACTATTAACAACATTGAAAATACATTTCTATTTGACTAAACTATTAACAACCTTGAAAATACATTTCTATTTGACTAACTGAAGTTAAATACACTCCCGATCTGTCAAATGACATTGAAAGTGGTCTCAAACTCTTGTAGGAGAATGAAGATCTTAATAAAAGATCAAGAGAAGTGTTGAAAAATATACCAAGACAAAAATAATAATTCGCACCAAGTCTAGGAATGTATATAGCAAGATCGGCGTGTATTTAAAGTTTAATTAGTCAAGTAAAAGAGTATTTTTTATGATTGTCAATAATTCAAGGACGAAAGTAATAATTCGCACCAAATCTGAGAGTACTTACTTCTCCCTAAAATAAATGAATAGCAAATTTGGACCAAATGGGATAAGACTGCATGTTGTATGAAGCCCTACCTAGAATACATGAAGTGTATATGTGAATTTCTTATTTCAAAGACTCTTTATGTATTTTGATATTCGTAAAGTATACCAACGAAAATAATAATAACATACGTAATATAATTTCACAAATAAAGTTTATAAAAAGTAGAGTGCATATAAATTTTATCCGTACCTTAAAAAGTAGAGTGGTTGCTTTCAACAAACACCTACAACGAGACGTACAATGATCATCTCTGACAAACACTCTACTCAAGAAAAAGCAATTCTAAACAATTCTAAAATATATGATAAGAGAGTTTTATCTTATTTATATGCACATAAAATAATTATATAAACACATAAAAATAGATATAATTTATAAACAATTCTATATGCTAGAGTCAAAATAACAATTAGAGCAACCACAAATTCAAAGCTTCCCTCAATATATTTGATGCTCAAGAAAAATTATTGTACACAAAAACCCTAGAAATATAGCAATTCCCAATTCTTCACAATTATTTCATCATACATTTTAGACCCTTCCGAAAGTTACGGTATAAGATTAAACAACAGTTTAGTATATTTAACATATACTAGTTTAAGACCACAAAATTTCTCTTTACTTTTTTAAACATCATGTCAAAACAAAACAGATACAACAGATCTTTGCAAGATAACTACACACCATTATATCACCAAAATCGAATTGCCAAACCAAATCAAGATTTATCGTGGGATATGTTTGGTGTTTCTTCCACAAATCAAGATTTATCGTAGGATATGTCTGGTGTTTCTTCCATCAATCATTCGGATCTATGCCATATAACAAATTATGGTTTCGAGAGTCATCCATTACGAAAAGATCTTCCTCTAATTAAGTAGATATGTAGAAGTACACAATGATGATCCATTGAAATGACCCAATAACTTTGCTATTTCGATTTTGCTAGTCCTTGGGAACAACGTAGCGATGGATAATTCAGAATCATAATAAGTTCAGTCCAGGGGGACAGATCAATAGGAAATGCTATTTGCTTCGTAAGAATAAGAATAAGAATGAATCAATAGATAATGTTATTTTCCAAACCAAATCAAGATTTATCGTGGATATATTTGGTGTTTCTTCCATCTATCATCCAGATCTACGTTGTATATCAACAAATTATCGTTTCGAGGGTCATCCATTACGAAAAGACCTTCATCTAAGTAGATATGTAGAAGTACGCTATGATGATCCAAAGAAAAGTGTGATTTCTGAACCCATTGAGATAACCCAAGAACTTCACTATTTCAATTTTGCTAGTCCTGGGAAACAACGTAGGGACGGATAATTCAGAATCAAAATAGGTCCAATCCAAGGGGACAAATCAATAGAAAATGCTATTTGCTTCGTAAGAATAAGAATCAATCAAAATGACAATTATCCAATTATCAAAAGCAAACTTTGAAAATATCGAACCAAATATCGAACGTCCACACTAACAACAGTGTAGAAAATGAAATTAATAAGAGAATATTTGACTGACCTGATGACATTTGATCTACCCCATAAGCAATTATCTTTAGGCACTATATGCCTAAGGCCCCAAAAGATCAATCATCAAACTGTAACAAACAATGACAAGAGATCTTCAAGCAGATACAAAAATAAAAATCAATCAAGAAAGAGACAGAAAACAGACTTTAGTAAAAAAAGAGATAATAACTAGTGACAACATATTAGAATCCAAAGTGAATAAATATTTAAATATCACATTCAAGTACAAACATTAAAATACTAGAAATATATGTTTTTTTCATAATTTTTTCAATCAATTCATTCAAAATATCTGTAAAAATAACTATGAAACATTTTTCGCTGACGCAAGATGTTTTGTGTATGTCTTTTTACATTGAAAGTACAGACATACTTACTGCATCATCAGACAGTACGGCTAAGTTCAGAAGAATTAATTATTTATTAACAAGAATAAAGAGAAAATTAAAAGGAATAAAAATTATTACATTATATACAATCTATAAAATTTAAAAAAAATAAAAAAATAAAACATTTTTCAACTATAATCTTGAAAAATTATAACTTATTCGATTCCGACGCGGATCTATAATGTTAGGAGTAGATTCTTGAAACCCATAAGGTGATTCATCTGAACCTCCTTAATCGAAAAAATCATAAGACAAGATATTATTTTATACTTACAAACAACATCTCACGATCTAGATTTCATGAATATTGAACTTTTAAAAAAAATTACTAGTAAGAAAATTAGTCATTATTTGCCGCTGCAGCATCATCAAGATTCCCAGATATCGCCATAGGGCTATAAAAAAATTAAAACCCTAATATAGCTTTGTGAATCTTGATGATGCTCCACCCGCAAAAAATCGACTAGGCTATCATCATATCTTCACCGATATAACAATAACAGTATATTAAGTGTAATTCAGTAATTCGAACACGAGAAAAGAGGTAAAGGTACTTGACCAAAACCCTAACCCTAGAAAAATAATGAAAGAAAGAGATGGAAAAAAAAATATATTGAAGTGGTGTTAAGGAAAAAAGTGTTAAAGAGTGGATCTATAAATACTAAAAAATGTGATTAAAAAAAGTGAATATTTTTTACAAGAAATTAGGGATTGGTTGGTGTATAGTACACTGCAACAGTTACACATCACAATCTTAAATACCAAAAATTACTCAGAAATTAATTACTATACTTCTATTCAGTCTGTTAATATTGCAACTTAATATGGAAAATAAAAATATATTTACTACAATATAATTGCGTCCTGCAAAAGAATTTTATAAAATTGATTGATGGTGATATGTATGTATTAAAGGAGGAAGAGTACTACACGTTAACTTTTCTATGGGTTTTTAGGGTTTGCTTGTAGTGGCTCGATTAATTAGGATTCGCGTAGAAAAATCTCAGTTTGAAGCTAAAATATTTTTAGTAAAAGACGACTCTGAAAAATACTACACGCTAACTTTTCTATGGGTTTTTAGGGTTTGTTTTGTAGTGGCTCGATTAATTAGGATTCACGTAGAAGAATCTCAGTCTGAAGCTAAAACATTTTTAGTAAAAGACGACTCTGAAAAGTACTACACGTTAACTTTTCTATGGGTTTTTAGGGTTTGCTTGTGGTGGTGGCTCGATTAATTAGAATTTGCGTAGAAGAATCTCAGTCTGAAGCTAAAACATTTTTAGTAAAAGACGACTCTCAAAAGTACATACTTGTTACTCAATTCCAATTTTTAGTGATAATTTTCTAAACAAGTCAATCGAATATTTAAGTGTAGTCTTTGGTTTTTAGTATTTACGTAGGTCCAATATAATATATGTCATCATCATGATGAGTATAGTTACTTTCGTTTCAATTACTTGAATTTTTTACGTGTCATGTTAAGGTATAGGCAGAGTCATCTTAGGCGAAAAGCGATTAGCTAGTGCACACCTTTTATCATAAAATTATGTAATAGATAAAGATTAACTGTTAGTTATTGCGATTGTATATTTAATTTTGCACACTTTTAAATAACTGAGATGAAAATTTACACATTTTTCGTCAAATTTTTGGCTTCACCCACCTATTTGAACATTTTCTCTACGGGTGAAGCTACATTCTTCCAACACCCTTCGTCGGAAATTTTTTTCCGAGTATATAGGTTAAACATAAATATTTTGATATATATCAATTGTTGAATGTCCTTGATACAAAAATCACTCATCCATGTTCTAAAAGTATGAACATCTTGACAAAAATATTGACTCTGCCACTGATTTTCTCCATTATTTTGAATAATGTTGTTGAATCTTTAAGACTTTAACAATATTATATATATGAAATATAATTAAAATAAAAGGTGAAAGGACCTACCTAAAATGTAAAATCATTTGATTGTTGAAAAAAAAATAAAAACATGTGATGAAGATTCGAATATCTATGACATTACTACAAATATTATTGGGGAACATGTATAGTTTCTTGTGTAATATCTACTAAAAAATAAGTTTTTTTTTTATCAAATATGTCAAAAATTATGGTAAAAATATTTAATTATAATTTTATTAAGTACAATTTCTAATAAATAGTTTTACTATAATAATAATAATATGTTTAGTGTAATTTTATAAATAATATCTAAAAGAAAATATTAAAATGTACGCAGACTTATCCTAAGTTTATATAAGTAATAATAACAAGTTGTCTTTTTTGAAAAAAAATTTGTATATAAGTTTATAGAGATTGATATTATTTTCTTCGTTACAATTATTTGTCATATTTCTCTTTTACATGTTTTTTAAGAAAATAATAATGAAGAGAAGATTTTTACAAGTATTTTGTTATAATGTTCATAAAATTTAAGAACATAAAGAAACTTTCAAATCTCGTGTTATTAAAACATGTCATGTCATTCATAAAATAAAATATTATTAAAGTTATAGTAAGAAATATTAGAATTAAAACCTAGAGAAATATGACAATATTTTAGAAATAATTTATTTTTTAAAATGGTTATGGAAGGAGTATATAATTAAGGTAATATTTTTTATTATTAATAAGAAAAATGTGAAATCCTAGGTAAAGACATCTAATTATAACAAGGTCAACATAAGTCTAATCAAATACAGTCTAATGTCTTTATCTAACTTCATATTCTTACCTACTACAGGTGTATAGTGGACCATAGGAAGGTTGGTCGCGTTAAAGAAATGAATCTCGAATCTAATTTAATTATAAAAATTAACATAGTTAAAATAGATTAAAAAGAATATTAGTTTATCTTTTAATTAATGTGATAAAACTCTGATCTATTCTAACATTCTTTAGCACGCCTTAAATAATTCATCGAAAGGTATGTGTAGAGATGGAGGGTATGAAGACAATATTTAAAAAAATTATATTTAAAGAAGATATTTCTTTTATGGTTCAAATAGTAACAAGTCAAATAAATCAAAATAAAAGAAGCACTTTAAAAAATAATGACATATTTAACGTAACAATATCTGCATATTTTTAATTATTAATTAAGACCACAAAATATAAAAAAAATTCTTATTTTAAAATTTCATACTAAATCAAAACAAGAAAAAATAAATCAAAACGGAAAGAATATTCAGTTTATGTAAACTTTTAATCAATGTGTTAGAGCCGTTCCAAATTCCCAAACACATGAATTATTTTTTTTTTTAATAAATTAAGCTCATCAAATCAAAGTCGAGGATAATTAAAAGCAGGAAAACTTATCAAAATATACCATATTTAAAAAATATTTAACTTCTATACCTATAAAAAGTTTACACATCTATATTGGATGTATAATTCATACGTTATACAAATATTTTACTAAAACAAGCCAGATATATTTTAATACACATATAATACAACTATATAGCATCGAAAGTCATTTTTATACATAGTATAATGTATTTTATATTATATGCATAATTTATTTTTAATACATTATATAATTTTTTAACCAAAATAAAAATGATACATTTTAATACATTATTTATATATATGTGTGTGTTTAGACACACACAGAATACAACTGTTATACATGATAATTATTTTTTAAATATAATATATTTAATAAATTTAAAAAATATCTAAAAATAGTAAATATATATATATTATTTTTAAACTTAGAAAGATAATTATTCCTTACAAGAAATTGGAGATGTGACATTGATGGGTTGGGGGAGAGGGAGACACGGGGTAGTGGGAGGGCCCATTAAATTGGGCCATGATCCACTTAAATATACCCAAAAGCCCAACTCTCATTTTCGTACGGACTCTTCAATTATTATTTTTTTTAAATTTTTTATTCGGTGTACGATCACTCACTTTGCAATATTATTAAGGAAAAATTACGCTGATAAGCAAACATAGACTAGTAACGACTCGCGGTAAATATTTAACTATAATTACAGATTCAGTTTTTGTATATATCACACAATTTATACAGATATTGTGCGCTATTATACAAAAGTTGTGCTTGAATTAGCAAAATATACAAACACTGTGAATTGTATAGCGAATTATACAAATATTATACTAAAAAACTATGAATTGTAAAGCGAATTATACAAATGATGCACGAATTGTATAAATATTGTTATATCTATAGTTATAAAATGTAATTATCCAAACTATAACTATGAAGTATGGTTAGACTTTATAATTCAAAATAATTTATACTCAGAACTAAAACTCGAGGCGATTTTGACGATACTTTTCAATTATTGGTACTCCCACAGTAATGTTGCTCCGTTTTCCACGCCAACACTAAACTAATTGATTCATGTCTTTATGTTTTCTAAATACTCACGCTATTTTCTTTCATGCGTGGATATTATTTAAGCTTATTCATCGTTTCGTAGCTGGTTTTGAGGTGAGTTATATTGTTATTAAATTATGTATAAATAATATTTTTTTAATTTAATTTTATAAGTATTCTTTGATTTAGTATGGCGTATAAGAAAAATAAGAAGATTTTTAAAATTTGTGGTGTAAAATCATTCTTAGATATTTGTGTGGCTGAGAATCGTTTCATTAAGGGTAAAAGAGAATTTTAATGTTAAATTATTTTCACTTAGAGTAAGGTGATATTTTTTTTGAGATGAATTGAAAAGTAAAGGGTGTCACATAAAATGAGACAAAAGAAGTACAAGTAATATTTCATCCGTCTCACACGATGTTTAAGAAAAAAAAGAGAAGAATTTTGAAACTTGTGATTTAAGATCATTCTTAGATATTTGTGTAACTAAGAATCATTTCACTAAGGATAAAGAAAAATCTTAAACTTAAATTCTTTTAGAGACTGACCGAAAATGAAAGGGTGTCATATAAAATGGAACAGATGGAGTATCATGTTTGATAGTTTGCTAGAAGATGAATTAATCATATGTAAAATTGATATGATCTTGACTTGTATAATAAGTTACGAGAGAATTTATATATTGTATTGTTTTATGCATGATAAAATATAAATTTTAACTAATAGTCTAAAATATAATAATTAAATTTTTCATAACTAATATCTATGTAAAATAATGTGTAATTTTTCTCATAATTAATCCCCGTTTTATTAATATCTGCACAACTCTAACCAGCAATCAGACGTGCCCTTGCTCTTTAGTAGATTTTATGTAAATTTAATTTTATTAAGGAAAATGTAATTAGAACAATAATAACATATACTCAGTGAAATCCCACAAGTGGATCTAAAGAGGTCATTTTCGAAAGACCTTCAACTCAAATATCTCAACCCCAAAGGCAGAAAAATACTAGATCTAAACTAACGATTAGAAGGAAAAATACTTGATAATTTTATAAATACACTAAAAGTAGCAAAATAAACAACGGATAATAACATAATTTATAAAAACGAGATTAATTTTACTACACCACAAGGTAAGATAACATCCTACCCCTAATTAACCTGTTAATCCTCTATCATAATGTATCTTTCTTACCATTGTAAACCTATGATTATTATCTCTCTCTCTTTTTTTTTTTAATTCACCCTTCACTAACCCTAAAGCTAGCACCACAAAAAATTATGATGTAGTGGACGAGTCTGCTTTCTTTTAATTTGAATTTTTGATATGAAAAAAATCTTTATATACAGAGAATGATACATTAAATGAGTTTTACACGACACAAATTTAAATTTATCGAACTCAAATACAAATATTGACACCAGATAAAATATACATACACAAAAGGAAAAACTTAAAGGTAGCTATAATAACCTAAGGATTCTCTCTAGCATCACAAAAAATTATGATGCAGTGGACGAATCTGCTTTCTTCTGATTTGAATTTTCAATATAAAAAAAAATCTTGATAGAAAATACTACATTGAATAAACTTTACCCCCCACAAATTCAAATTAATCGAACGTCAATACAAATATTAACACCAGATAAACATACACTAAAAAAAAAAACTTAAAGCTAGCTATAATAACCTAAGGATTTTCATGAGAAACCTATCTTTGATTTCACAAGCTCCCTTTCATGTCTTGAAAGGACAATTATTAAATTATATATATTGGTATGTCAAATCAAATTTATTTTTCTTCTTATGTCCTCCAGGTTGAAATTAACTTGTAATCATGACCAATTATGATCCATGTGATGAGTTTAATTTTTTCAAAATTTTCTATAATTTTAGGTCATTAAACACATCATTTTTGGTTACTAGATGTTAAATGAATATTAAATTTTAAAAATTTATCCTAAAGTATAATAGGTGTAAAGGTAAAATCTTAACATTGAATTCATCATCCATAAATGGTTGTAATATATTGTTTTCTTATTGAATGAAATAAACCTTTAGCAAACCTTCACTATTAATTTGAGGTTTCGAATTTTATTTACAAAAATGAAATTTTCTTTTCAAATAAGGGTACGTAAGGTTTGAGTGCATTCCACTCTCCTTACAAACCAACAACAATATACCTGTGGAACCCCCCAAGTGGGTCTGAGGATGGTAGAATGTACGCAGACCTTACCATTATCTCATAGAAGTAGAGAGACGATTTCCTGGAAACCCTCGTAACAAAAACTCATAAGTAGAATAAACTAGATATGAAACTCTCCTTAGAAACCATTTTGTGGAATTACACTAATATTTTGTTGCTATCGAAAGCACTTCCTCTCGAGTCTCATACGGTGCAAATTTGAATTACTCGGAATGGTAAAAGAATCAAATCTTTTAGCCCAGAAATCTCGCTGAGAAAATTGACAACAACAGATAATTAAATTTTATAGGCAGTGGCCTATATATATATGCTTGTACATTTAGCTTTCCTAATTTAGAAATTAATTTGTCCTCTTTTTTCTTGATTTATATTTATGGAAATTTTCACTATTTGTCCTTGAAAAATTAAAAAAAATATATTTAATTTTTATCCTTGTGATCTAGTTACTGTTTGGTCACAGATTGAGGCTCAAAGACTGAGAAATATTATTTTGAATAATTATTCATTTATCAAATTGGTTCAATAAATTTAAATTGAAATATAGAAATTGATGAGGTAGGAAAACTAAGTTTAGTTAGGATAATAATAATAATGTATGTTGTATAATTTTATAAAATTAAATTTGAGAGAGTAGAATGCACGTAAATTTTATTCCTACCTTAGAAATAAAAAAATTATTTCTGATAGACTCGATTCAAGAAAAAACAGTCCAAATCAATTCACGAAAAATGTAATAGAGGTACAAAAAAATAGTCAATATATAGCAACATAAACAACAAAGAGTAACACGACAGTAATTATATCAGAATATTATGATAATCGAAGTACAAGACAACAAATAATAATAGAAATAGAAGGATCAGAAACTACAAGAGTAATACTACAACTACTAATATGTATGGACGGATAACACAAACAAACTCTGTTACTTACTAACCTTCTATCTAAAATCATATTCTCGATAAGTTGAAACTACTTCATGTCATGTCTAATTACATCTCCCAAATATGTCTTCGACCTGCCTTTACCTCTCTTGAAATCATCCATAGTCAGCCTCTCACACTTCCGCACTAAAGTCTCTGAACATCTCTTCACATCTCCGACCCATCTTCATCTTGCTTCTCGTATCTTTTCCTCCACTGGAATCACTCTCACCTTATTCCATATATTCTCATTTCTAATTCATCTCTCATTGTATGTCGATACATCTATCGTAACATCATCATTCCTACCATTCTCAGCTTTAAACCATAATTTTATTTTTGTATTTGTTATCCTTGTTACATATAGTTTTTTTCTATGGTCTTTCAATCCTTTTTAGTTTCATCATTACTCCTTGAAAATTCTCATTTCTTTATTTGTTCTTTTTCATTAAACACAAGAAAAAGAGAATCTTTTTTATCTTTTAATTTGAAATATAATGTCTCTGATTTGATATTGATTTGTGATTTTCAGAACATTGAATCTAATCTCAAATTATTGGATTAAAGATTAATATAAAACTTAATTTTATATTCTAATCTTTAATTTAATCAATAAATTAAAGTCTTTAACTTAATGATGAAACAATGTAATACTGCATTGACATGAAAAAGGCTAATTCATGTATGTAAATAATGAAAAATATTGTGAAGAATATTTTAGGTGGAGCATCAACTCATACCAAAGATGAATGATATAAATTATAAAATACACGTATTGAGTTGAATTTAAATGGATCAAAATATCCCGAGTTAATATCAAAGATGAACTCTCACTTCACGACTTCTTGTAGGCCAATGACACTCTTGCTGAATTGAGTCAAAAAGTTACCCCCAGTCCTCGAATTCGACTCGCCCTTAGCTCTAACCTGTCATCGGTACATCAGATTTCAGGTGAATTAACTTTCTAACTCGTGTTGGATTCTATCAGTTATGAAATGATGTCCTTAGTTTTCGGACATAAACTACTTAAATTATCTATTTTGGTGTTGCTATTCTTAAACTTGATATTTGAGATTAGTACGTTATCTAATAAACTTAGTTATTTTTGGTTATTTCTTACTTTATATATGTTTGAGCTTCCGATCATTCTCGTATTTTATAAGTTGAACTGCGAATATAGATTGGAATTTGTAACATTGGTTCGCCCACCTAGAAAGGTAAATGTGAGTATCACTCACGGACCATTTTGGGTCATGATATGTCAAATATAAATTTCATCTATCCCTCCGATAAAAGAACAAAGATATGTAGTGTTTCATAGTATCAAAAACAAAATATATTATTCATATCTCTCATAGGTTAAAAAATAAACACTAAAATCCAATCAAACTAAGTTGTTATTTGATACGCGGGATAAGGTGGAATATCTCAGAACTAAGTCTGATATAAAATTTGTACTGCATTTTTTTGACAATATAATCAGTATATAACTTGGAGATTATTTTATCCCATCTCCCAGGTGGGATAAATTTGTCCAAGAATTGTAACCCCACAGACAATTTAGTCAGCATACCAAACAACCCCTAAGCACATAACAAAATGCAAGCAACATGAGTTGAGAGAAGGAGCAATTTGATCATAAAAATAGTCACATTTGACAAACATTCCTGACAGCTTAATTTTCCATAAACAATTTTTCAGGCTCACGGGCTGTCTAGCTCGAACGAGAGATCCCGCCTCCGAATCCTGAGAAGATTGAAGACTAAGCTAGTATTTACCAATGTGAACATATTTCTGCTAGTTTGCACAACTTCAGAGCGCCATAAGAGACTTCTGTGGTGCATATATATGTGTGTGTGTATCGACGTTGGTTTTACAGATGTCTACCATCATGCTGAAACTACACCATATCATAAGCATCTTCTCCTCCTTGTCCATTCTCATCCCACCTGGATCCGGCCCTAAATTTGCAGACAGGGCAAGTTCCACGCTGTCGTAGCCATGGGTCGATGCAGTTTGCATGAAACTGCAAACACAAAAGATGACATGAGATTATGTACCTAGTCTGCAATAATACGTCCAAACATTCATACTGAACACTACTTGATTCACTGTTACAAGGTTAAATCAGGAAAACCTTCATCCTCAACACCCACAATCCCGGGGCTAACAAACTAGCAAGCAAAAGAGATCATACAACAACATACCCAGTGTAATCTCAATAGTGTGGTATGGAGAGAGTAGGATGTACACAAAAGAGATCATACATGGTTGTTATTTTTCTCAAAAAACAAACACATAATATTGGACAGTTCTCTAGGCAAGACCATCTACAAGTTCTAGATGCCTCATGCTGTAGGTAACTAAACCATAAATGTCTTCCTTGTCTTAACATACTTGAATAATGAAGTGAGATCTCCATATAATTGAGATGATTGTCGATAGAAACTAGCTTAAATTGAAACAAGAAATCTTATTGATCTACGGAAATGTGCCTCAAAACGGAATTTTGTGAAGGCAAGAAAACATAACACTACTAAAATACTGAACCTGATGTAAACAAGGCAAGCTACGAATGAGTTCCCCATCATTGACTTGCTCCAAGCAGACACTGCAAGTTAGTTCGTCATCTGAGTTCTTCGTAACTCCTGCAGCATTTGCAGGTTCTTGCTTCTTCTGCTTGAAATGGAAAAATAAATTCATTACTCTTCTTGTGACAAAAAGAAACGAAGTTTTGATGACTACATTTGGCAAATAATAAACGAGTCTACCACAGAAAATACAGATCGCTGACATGACATAATTTTTATTTTGTCAACAATGAAGGATACCAATGCGGAAAGGTAATTCTTGTTTTTTGTTGTATTTATGAAGCTTATATCTCCTCCTTCAATATTTACTCTTCTCATTTTTCTTCCTTCTTAGATTAGTCATAGAACGAATTGTCCTCCAATCTTTAGAGATTCTTGGTTTATGGTTGAGTTGAGGAGAAGAAACTCAGAATATAAATAAATGAACGAAATTTCTCAAAGAACTCGGGACTCTCCTATCAAAGGAATGTTTAAGACTACAAGTTCCAAAAAATCTTCCCTTTTCCTTTGACTCTGTGACCAGTCAAATATCGCTCATAAATGAAATGGTAGTAGTAGTAAAAAAAGGACAATCATCACATTATATCTCATAGATAGGTCCTGCAAACAACATTAGATGCAAAAAGCTAAATATCACTCCAAAAGATAATCAATTTGGGTAGGCATCTCTTTTACAAGCTTCAAGAGGGGGCTAGAAAGTGAGGTACCTCAGTGGACCCTGAAGAAGTTGTTGGATGTGTTGATGAACCAGTACTGCCAAGAAGAGCAGTCATCAGGATCAAGAGAAGCCAAGATATTACCAAAGGAGAGACATGGCCCAGTACAAACGGTTATACACTGATCAATAACTCACCGGAAAACATATTACGACGAAGGGAAGCAAAAAAAGAGAGACTGACATACAAATATATTGCCCTCAACTTCATCAGCCAAATCAAGAAATAAAAATTCATAAACTTCCACAACAGAACAAGGATAATTAAAAATAACAGAACATCAGCACTCAATAACAGAGCTTGCCGCGCAGAAATTTTACGTTAGAATTACATAAAATACAAAATTATGTAGTTAATAAAATTCCAGCATGAATATAACCAAATCAAGGTACACCAGCAACCTGAAAAATCATCACAAATTGACACTATCGTTCAGTAATCCTTTGAAAGCGGATTAAAATTGACAATAACCTCCTCAGTTCCATAAATCACAAGTCACAGATGGAAATTAACAAAGAAGAGAGAAAGAAACATGGTCTGATTTTGGAGTCAAATTGGTATATCAATCGCTGAGAACTCAAAAGGTTGTGGAAGCAAATAGTAGGAAAAACATCAACATGACAGACCTTTGGGGTCCAGAAACCTTGTACTTGTGAACAGGAAGAGCATTTATCTCTTCCTCAGTCATTGATGGTGTTGTAGGAACATCATCAGCATCCAGTGCCCTCAACGTTTCATAATCTGCTAGTACCAAAAGATATCAATAAACTTCCAAGATCACTTCAATATAAAATTTGGATAACTTGGATTTTTGGAAAGCCAGAAAATGCTCAAGATCAGAGATGCATGCATCGTCACCTAAGTCATCAAACTCCCTGTCAAGAAGAGCAAGTTGTAGTCTGAGGCCTCGCAACCGTCCTCTGGTTGCAAGTGCTATCGATGGAGGCATATGCAGCCGCAACTCTGTTGGACCAAGCAGGCCACTTGCAGCAACAGCATGAGCTTGTGCCTGGGCTTGAAGCTGCTGACACGTTGCATACATCCTTAGGGTTGTTGCCATGAAGAAGACACCAAGCACCAACCACAGCTGCAAGGTAGATTTAAGGCAAAACACACACAGTTCCACATAAATAATATAAAGGCCAGACTTAATTCAATTAGACATACTCTGATATCACTCTTTTAAGAGACCACCTACCAGAAAGTTTGGTGACATTTGATGAGAATTTAGAATCATGAACAGCAAGAGCACTGTCACAATAAAGTGGTCACATTGAAAGATCTAGGTAAATCAAACACATGACCAAAAAATTAAAAGAACAAAGGGTTATATGCTAAAAGTACCCGTGACAAGAAAAGCTAGCGAGTTAGTATTAACTGGCCGGGCTGCATGAACTCGCTGAATATGGAAAAGGAACAAAGAAAAGGTACATAAGATGAGTAAATGGATCAAAAATGTAACAATCACTAGAAACATTTAGGCAACCAAGACCAAGATTAAAAAGAAATGTAGGAGACTACCACTGCACGGCGCTCGGGGATCAATCCTGGAAAACCAGGTTCTATATCTGCTCTAGCGCCTCGGAAAACAAAGCTCATGTTTGGAGTTGTACGAGAACGATTTCAGCAAACAATAATTATAGCTTGTAGAAGGTCCAGCAACCAAATCCACTGAAGAGCTTGAATTAACTGAAAATCCAGAGGAAGGCAAAGTGATAAAACTTGTCCAGTATAAATATTAACCCACTTCACTTTGTTTAACAAGACAACACTAAAGCAAACAGTCATAAATGAAGATTCCTAGATCAATTCACAAGAAGAAACAACGTATGGGCTAACGGCAATAAATGCCGAGAGAGAGAGAACGTCTTCATTTATGTAAGAAGAGTAAAGTATGTACAGTACCCATCACATATACATGTCCACCCCCAACCAATCTATTGACTATCTTACACCGTTGTCTATCCAGACACCGGTTATGACATAATTCTAAATTTGCAAACAATTAGATTTACACTTCCCATTTTACCCTTAATAAAGAGAAACATGTACAACTCATACAAATGTTCTGGCATATTTAATGCTATATGTTCGAAAAGTTCTATCGCCACACAAATGTTGTAGCACGTTTAGGACCACAAGTTTGTAAAGTCTTCATTACTCCATGTTGACTCAAACTATGTCATATAAATAGAAATGGAGGGAGTATAATATTAATCTTCAGCATGATTAAGAAATCAATGTGAACCATGAGAAAAACATTCACTTGTGTAACAAAATACTGCTTTCCTTCACATGTGAGAACTTTATATGGTCCCCGTACATTCATATGTATTAGATAGAGTGAGGCTCAGATGAGATCTTAAATTACCTTAGAGAAAGGAAAAATCTTGCTTCTTCTTTTTCTTTATTCTTTCTTTTTTAAGGTTGAGAAGGGGAAATTTTGTTGCGTTACTAATGGGTAGACAGTAAAGCCAACCCCATAGAAAAGAAAGCTTTCCATGACACTTACGTCCTAGCCTCATATGGCAACCATTAATGCTCATCTTATCAGTATTCACTAGGTTTGAAGAACTTCACTCAGTCTCATCTCGCTGTTTGCAAGATGACATGCTTCCCTTCACTTAACCAATCAGCTTAACCTACTAATGCAAAGATTCTAAAGTTCACATAAATCAGGGAAGGAAGTGGCATAGTAGGAAAGTTCCCTGGTTACGATTGAAGATTATACTTTAAAAAATTGAAAATGTGATACACATTGGACAGCTTATGATTTTAGATAGAACAGGACCTGATGCTGGCGGCATTTGCTACTTCCCTTGTCCTATTTTATTGAGAAACGTAACGTTGTATTCCTCAGCATTACGGATATGCCTGAGACCTCCAAAAATTGGTTCCAACAAGAGAAAAAACAGAAAGGCTAATAGATTACAAAGTGCCTATAAAATCTTAAAAGTTGTGCAGCTTCTTCTGTCCCTTCTTCTTTACACAAAAAATAAAAAGTAGTCAAGCAGTTCCATTTGACTCCATTTGACTGTCTCAATTGAATTAGCCTTGTTTCCAAAGAATCTGCTATTTCTTTCTTTCTAGATAGACCACCAAATGCATGACGGTATTATATTCCACCACTTTTTCTTACATTTTCCCCCCTCTACTGATCCAGCAACTAAGCAGATCTGCTGTCCCTGTCCTATTATATCTGACACTTTTCGTATTAGTCTGTACCAAAAAAAAAGTATGACACCTTTCTTTTTTGAGAACAATTTACTCTTAGCGTCCCCATTTCATCCTTAGTTACATGACTTCTTGTGACTCACTTTATATGAAAGTCAATTCCTTGAGAAACTTAAAGGTCATGCGAAACTCTCATCGCCAATCATTTTAAATGATAATTTTGGTACTTTGCATATATTTGGCTTACATGCCAATAATCTTCATTAATTTCTTAAATTTCTCGTCTGTCAAACACCTTCACACAGGATGAGAAGGAGAGAACGAGTTCATTCATGTAAGAAAAGTATAGTATGTACAGTAACTTAGATTTACTGCATGTATACACATACACCCATTGTCTTCTATCCTCCCTCACAGCAATCACCTAACAACAGAGCTATGCTAATGTATTCTCTAACACAAGCGAACCACAAGCATATTTAATACCTCCAGATCTACAATGAAGTAAATGAAAGCTGACGATAGCGGCAGGCAGGACATTCACTTTGACTTAAGGCAAATGTTATAAAGAAAGAGGGACCATGTAAACCAGGTACTATTAGCATTGCACTCATAATATACACGAGTTCATACAATTCATACACTAAAAGACCTTTTTTTAATCAACAGTGGTATACCGCTTGTGCATACCTCAACTAATTCCAAACCAGTCACCTCCCACCAGCAGTAAATATCATCTGTCCATCAAGGCTAACTCAAATAAAAAAGAAATCACCTAGTGTGTTTTCTCTGCTGGAATTTGAACCTTAGACCTCATAGTTTTTAACTCACTTCATTAAGCACGAGGCCACACTATTGAGGTTACACGAAAAGACTCGCAAAAGTCCACATTTTTTTGTCAGTACAACATGCAAAAATCCACTTTTTTTTTTTGTCAATACTACATAAGAAGCCATTGTATCATGACGTATACAAATCGGAAGATTCCATCCAGAAACAAGTTAAAATCCCTTTCATTCCACAACTGCAAAAAGTGAACCTTTTTTAAGAATCTCCCAGCAACAATTTAATAACACGTTTAGTTTCATCCAGCACACTAGAATGTTAGTAATAATTACCTTAAATTCAAAGAAAAAGAACACCCATTTCTAATCACAACATAATTAAACATTACCAATTTCCAATTTTGCCTGAAACCCCCAAAAATTATCAATATATAGCTGAGATTCGGCATTAAAAACAACAACCTCGCTCAGATTACATCATTTCCAGAACAACAATCATCAAATTAAACAACTCAGAAAAGGAAATACGAATAATCAATGCACATTCAAAAGGAAATTCATTAACATTACAAACAAACAAAATTGTCGGTGCATCTAAAATGAATCAATTTGTTGGAATAATACATGATAGATACATAAAAATGGAGAAAATTTAGAGAAAAAGGAGATCAATTACTTACAGATGCTTAGTTAATTATGGAGAATTTGATGGAAACGAAAGAACAAATTTTTAGGAATTTGATGGATGATGAGCGAACGAGTCCAGAAAGATCCAGAAATTGGATTCAGAAAATGGGCTTTGAGAATGTCGGGTTTTCTATATGAAACGACATCGTTTAGGTTCCAAGAAATATGAAAAAGAAAAAAAACTTTATAAATGTTTTAAAACTATAGTTAAAATATTTCAAAAAAAAACAAATATAGTTAAAAAGAGTATATTTTTGTTGAATTTTTTTAACTCAAATAAATGAAATCTAACACTGATATATAAAATATTGATAGTGTTATTAAATATTTATTAAACGGAAAAATATGGAGTATTTTTCGAAATTGACTAAAAAGAAAAATTATATTATATAAATTAAAATTTAAAAAGTATATTATTATTTTAAATATAATTTTTGCATTAATTGTTATTTTGAATTTTATTAGTTTATCTTGTTAAATTCATTATTATATAATGACAAAAATAAAAATCTTATTTTATATAATGATCAATAATTTTTATTTTAAAAATATTATTTATGATATTTTAAAAAAGCTAATCCTTATTAATATGAAGGATACGCGTGAACCGCATAATAATTATCATTTAATTATTATCTTAATACTTATAATTTTGAATTTAATATCTATAGAATGTGTATTAAATAGGAAACAAAAATTTATTAATAAAATTAACAGCATCAATTAATCCAAAAGTAAAACAAAATATCTCTCTCTTAAGAAAAATAGTAAAAATAAATAAAATTACACACCTTAACCCTAAGGCAATTAATCCAATAATTTCTATACAAAAATATAATTATTTTTTTTTACAATAAAAGAAGATATATAGTAACTCCAATTTGTACCAAATTAAGAGAAAAAAAAAACATTATAAACTTAATTAAAGTAACTCATAATCATCTTCTTTCTTGTGTCTACCACTTTTATGAAGGTGTTAATCACTTTCTTAATCCCATAATTAGTGTTGGAATTTTTTGTTAATACAATTCCATCATTAGTTTTTGAGACGAGGGTTCTCTGAAAACAACTTTTCTACCAGACCCCATTTGTGATATTCTACTGGATATGTTATTGTTGTACAATGCCATCATTATCAGCAAGAATCTTGTACTTGTCTTTTCTTGTAAAATTTGTACATTCAAACCCTAATGTTGCACCCAAAATTCTTTGAACATAATTTGCAACATCTTGTGGACTTTTCCCAGATAAACACGTGGCATTTTCTGGTAATTTATCCAAAAATGTTACCTCATAAATTGGTCTAGGATTCATGAAGAAAAATATTGGATCCATAGCTTTCCATCCCCTAGCTGTTGTTGCATGAAATAACCCTACTCTATAATTCATAGCCACTGGGACAATATTATTGGTTATTTCTGCAAAAAGTGCACTGAATCTTAATAAAAATGGCTCCCTACATGTTGTCCCTTCAGGGCACACGACCAAATCTCCTTTCTCTAGCTGACGTTTGATTCTACGCGCGTCCACGTCCCGAACCCTAGTCAGACGGATGGTCGGGATCGGAGATAGAATCTCAGTCAATCGGGAGACTGAGTAAGTTACGGCTGAAATTTTACGTTGAAGTACGGTCGATAGGACGACAGGATCCATGAGAGAACGATGAGTGCAGACGAACATTACACCAGAGCTGGTAGTGGATGGTGGATTTCCTTTGACTATGATTTTGCCACCAAATAAAGGTGTTAAATAGGGAATTGTCCACAATGGAAATATTAAGCCAAGGATAATTCTTATTGTAGCTAAAATAATGCCTAGTGGAATCCATAAAAGGATTATTAGGGATGAAAATGGTGTTGGTCTAATAATAAGTCTACCATCATGGAAAATTACTGGTAATGGATTGATAATAATTTTTTCTTTTTGGTCATGAAATTTGCTTCTCAAGAATGGTGGTTGTAATTGTTCCTGTTTCATACAAACATTTTAAATAATGAGTTTGATATTTTAAAATAAAAAATTAGATATTCAAAAATTATACGATAAGTTATAATTTTTTTAATGTCAATATGATGAAGAAATATATCTTAAAATGTTAGTCAAAGCTCATATAAATTGACTCTAAAAAAGAAAACTAAAAAGGAAAAAAGGAATTATAGATAAATGTCCATAAAAAAAATAAGGATATTGAATTAGAAAATATGATAGATTACATGCCATGTGAGGTTAAAATTTATTGATAGATTTAAGTTTTAACCTATATATGTTACTTTTTTTCTAATTTATGTGACAAAAATAGAATTTAGAGAGTCAGTCAAATTTTTAAGTTGTATTTTTATGTAATTTTGAAATATATAACAGATTAAAAATAAAGTAAAACAATTAAATTAACACGTTGAATTTCAAAGATACCCTCAACTAAAAGCAAACATGTTGACGAATAGCTACCTGCTTCTAGTCGCTTATCAATAGTAGTAAAAGTAAAGTAATCCTTAACTATATATGTAAGTTTAACTTCAACACATACACTAAATTCTTTTGTTCAAGCAGAATCAACAACCAGATGATCGAAGTAAAGAAAATAATAGATAATAACAGAAATCTGAACTTAAGAAAATACGAGAATAGTTTTTGTGTACGTACTTACCTTGCACAAAGAAAGAAAAGAAGAAGCAAATTGTGACCTTCCAAGACCTAAACTTGGTTGTTCATCATGACCAAATAATTCATAAATCTTATCAAAATCATCCTTAATAAATCCAGTAGCAAATCCATATTTACTAGCAAGTTCACAACCAACAACTTCTATCACATCTTAAATGTATTTTCACAAATCTCTCCACCATAATTCTTGGAATTTTAGTCACCACAACTCTTTTATCACACATGCTAAATATCCTCCATGCATCCATATTAATATCATCATAATAAAACTTATATAAAACAGCTCTAGACACTAATTTAATTGCGGACATTTTTACCCTTATCGTGGCTACAAAAATAGTAAGTTTTAATCCATAATCCTCTCTCCCTATGAATTCAAGGAATCGAATTATTGGCCATAATATTAGTATCAGAACAAATCGACCTAGACCCGATGCCTCAAAAGCCATCAACATGAAGTAACAAAAGGGATTAGGGTCTTTCAAAAGAACCCCTTCAAGCTCACAAACAATAGAATCCATTGATGAACTAATTTTTAAAAATAAAAAATTAATTTTCGAAAAGCCTAATCTTTTTTTTGGAGTGTGGAATAAAGAGAGAAATGAGGTCGTTTATCTATTTCACAACTAATATTTGATGCTTGGAAGACTATAATTTATATTAAGCTCTAAGCCTAATTTTTATTATTAATATATTTTCTTGGAATGTTTGGACTATACGCCACGTGTAAATGCAAAGATTGGTTACTTAACTCTACCAACTTTTTAATTTTTTTCTCAATTTTTTTTAAGATGGGTCCAACTCTTTTATCAAAATACGAGTCCGATAGAATTTAATAGTTTTATATAGAAATAACAATAATAACATATTTCGTGAAATTTCACAAGTGGGATCTGTAAAGGATAAAATGTACGTAGAAATTATCACTATATCATAGAGATAATAAGAGACTGTTTCTGAAAGAGAAGAAATTTATTATATATATATGTATAAAAATTGAATTTAAAATTTAATTACTAACTTTTAAAAGCATCGTTTTAAAATACAGAATGAATAAAATTCAAATTCAGAATTCGTCTTTAATTTTAATCAAGAAATGTTTTGCTCAATTTTAGGTGATTAAATTAGATGATTTTATGCTTGGATGATGACATGATTAGTTGATTAGTAAATTAATTGACTTTATAATACAAGTGGCGTATAATCGTGGCAATTTGTGATGGACAAGATGCAAGAAGCGAAATTGTCACGAAGCTTTTAATATTTTAACAATCAACAATTTTTTGGGCATGTCTAGTCTAAATAATTTTAGGGAAAAAGTTAAAATTAAAGTTAAAGTTTTATATCTTTGATTTTTACCAATTACAATGAGTTAAATTTATTTTAGAGTTCCTACTTGGTACCTTAAACTAGCATAAATCTGTCAGCTAACCTGTCCCGCATTCATTTTAAAAATAATTTCTTCAACTTGTCCCACATAGCTTTAAATTTGTCCAATATCGACGCCTCTTTACTTCATTGTGATCCCTACCCTACGTGAGAAGGTGTAAGAGGTATGTTGAAAATGATAGATCTAAGGAAAAGAGACAGACTAAGAAAAATTAGGGAGAAATAATTAGACATGACATGACACGGCACATTTTCAGATTATCAAAAATATAATCTTAAATAGAAAAGTATGGAAGTAGGCATGACAATGGGATGGGATACAAGGGAAGCGGGCAGGATGAGTTACAGTGTATGTGGGACATAACAGGTTAAAACTTTTGCGCAAGCAGGACAAAGTGAGTTTAAATATATTTTTCTAAAATTTATGTGGAGCGGGACGAATTATAAATTTGAGATAAAAACTCCTTTATATATATTTGAATTCACATGTAACCAATTCAAAACCCCCTAAAAAATGACATGTTTAAAAAATAAAATAAGAATTTGTAAAAAATGGTTGACCAGTAGCTTAATGCATACTTACAAGTAGTTAAATCACTTAAATATGACTTAGAAATGAATCCATTAAATTGAATTTTAATACCACTAATTACAATTAGTGTTTTAGGAAAACTTTGAATTTGGATAATCTAACGTTAGTTTTAAGGTTGAGTACTTCGTACATTTTATATTACTCGACCCTCGTATATTGGTCTGACACACTTCATTAGAACGTTTTAAATCAAAATTGTAGTTTTCTAAACTAACTTACAACATACTCCATAAAAAAAGTTCTAATTAGAAATGTATTTTATTTAATTAACTTATTTAATAATGTTTTGAAACTCTAAATTTGACTATCACGATTTTACCGATAGCTCAACTGCTACTTTTTTTATTTTGCTTTAATACCTACTACTAAAAATCACTATTTTCTCATTAAGAAAATGTTAAAAAGTAATTTTCATAGATATTTTGATTGAATTAGTGAAAATATATATATATTGAACGGTTGAAAAAATCAGGTTTATAAGACAAGTTTCACTTCGATTCACAACGAGAAAAACATCTGTTTCTAGTAGTAAATTATGCTGAGAGTCTATTGAAATCAATCTCAACCTTACATGCTGCTTATTTTAGAAAACAATCCTTATTTTCGAAAACAAGCTAAAAAATACTTATTTTCTCCGAAAAACTACTAGTCAAAATTAAAATCGTCTAAGAACCTATATAAACTAGCTTGGAAAAGAGAATTAGGCAAGAAGTCTACAATGGAGATATAGTAGAGTAAATGTTGATAGTAAATAGTTTGTTCATAAACAAGACAAATCAATACAAATATTATGGCACACATTAAATTGAAACTTGAACATATCAGTTACGTTCAAGATCCATTTTCTTAACGCGATAGTAAAAATGCTAGTACAATTAAGTAGGAGGGCAAAAGGTAATGAGATATCGCGACGCCTCACAACTTTTAAGTCCTGTAGATTCATCAAAAGCATAGCTATAAGCCCTAGGGCAAATAGCCTTAAACAAGCGCGAAAATGCAGTTGGTTTGCAAGTGTTCTTGTTAGCAAATTCTCCTGTGCAGCAGTATTTTGGTGAGTTAGTAGCTAGACAAGCACTTTTACATCCCACAATCTTGCCTTGACATTTAACAGCTAAGTATTCTGGACAAGATTGATTCAAATCAGCTTCACAGGCTGCAACTCCACAGCCAGTGGTACCGCAAATCGGTATCATTGACACAGGAATGTTGAATCCATCAACTAAACTTACATCATAGTAATGTTTTGGATTGTTTGAGGTACCTAATGTCATTTCTACGAGCGTTGCAGGGGGAATTCCTCCGGCCCCTGAACAATTCAGGAAGCCGGAACAATCCCCTGTCTGGCAAGATCCTTTGCCGTTTTCGTCGAAACAACAACCTTGTCTGCCCCATATTCTTCCTGACCATAGGTTTGGAAGTTGAATCACTACTTGTTGGCTAATTGTCAGATGGAATCCACCATTGTTTGGTGTCTCATGCCCTGCTGTACCAAGAATTCCAGGCCATATGCTTTCTTTGCAATTGTTCACAATAATCAATTGAATTCCATCTGCAAATCACAACAACATTGAATTAGAAAAAAAAAAGGACAACTTGATGCACAAGAAAGGGCGTGTGATTTAGGCATCCTATTCTGACGGAAGCATCAGTAGCTGATTCTACTGCTCGAACCATATGGAGACAATTACGGCAGGGTAGGTTTTGCCTAGCCTTCCCTGGACTCTTCATAACATAAATGGTTAATTCCACAGCTCGAACTTACCTTGGACGACTTACCGTACATGAAAAACAGAAACAATACATAGGGGAGAGAATTATTACTTGAGATAGCTTGATAACAGGACAAACAGAGGAAGATCAAGAGATGGAAATTAGTTCTCATATTCTTCTGTTTTTTTTTGTTCTTGATTTTGGAAAAAATGAGAAAAAAATTAAAGCAAAATTGTTATTTTATTTTAGAAGAAAAAAAATTAACTGCAAGGTAGTGTAGAAGAGGTGGTAGCAGTTAAAAAGGGAGGTACTCATGAGCATTTTCTCCATGTTCCACATTTCTAGGGCAAAAATATTATTATTCTCAAGTTTGAGAAATCCCGCGGGGTGGTCCAGTCGTTTGGGCTTGAGGTTTTCATGTTAGATGTTATGTTCGAAATCCTTTATCAGCGAAAGCAAAAGATTTGTCTTTTGAATCAAGCTCGTCGCATCGGGCTTGCATAGTGTGGATTATCTCTTCTATGTGGTTTGTGAGCTATTGCATAAGAATAGGGATTCACCCAAAGGATAGCGACTACGGGTTCCCCTTGTCATTATAATAAAAATTTTGATTGATATACTTTTTATTTTTCTGATATATTATTATGCACATTTAATCTTTAATTAGTTAAAAAATTGTTCTTTTGGTTCCTTTTTATTATTATTATTATATTTATATTTATATTTACTAGCAAAGTGCAATTACACTCCTAATATTAAATTCACTGTTAATATAAAAAAAATTGTATGGTGTTGTATATTATAATTTAAATCCTTATTCCATATAAAGGACAAAAATTAATTTTATTTTAAATTAATGATTTGAAATAATTAATTTTAAATTTTACAACAGATAATTTGAGAAAATCGATATATATTTTTTAATAGTCATTACTAAATTCATCTTTCTTGATTATCTTTATAGGACAATGTATCATGATTGTGTCTACTTTACTTTGCTTATTTCTTTTATTATTTAATTAATACAAAACTTATCTTTAAACTTTATCTTATAATGATCGTTCAGATCGAGCCATGTTAATGGAGGAATTTGGAAATGGTTTAGTAGCTAATTTCCACTTTGGTGTGTGAAAAAGTTAGAAAAATAAATTCCATAAATTTAGAAAAAGTGATTAATTTTTTAATGACACCTCTTATTTTATTTTAATTTTAATTTTTTATTTTGCACTTATTCCTACAATTATAGATCTCGAGGACAAAAAGATCAATTCTTGAAAATCCAAAATGATTACACTCTCATGGCAATGTAAACAACTTGTACCTTTTATTTTATTTTTTATTTTTTTACTTTTTAAATTTGTATTACAATGACAGATCTAAAATATCATATGAAATTTTTTAAGAATCGAGTAAATTTTGTTTAGATTTTATATTTATATCAAGAATTTAGTAAATATGTAAGTAATTTCTAGTTAGAGCATAGTATTAATAAAGATTGTTGATTTCACGATAAGTTATGTTGAAATTAGCTTAAGCTTTGTTATCTTCCTCGATAAGGATTCAAATTTACTTACCTTTTTTTTTTTAACAAAAAAAGACATTATTGAAAATTCATACTATTTAAATTGTGAATTCATTTTGAATTTTTTGCAAGACCTATGTGAAAATATTTAAATAAAATGATATGATAAATTATTTCTTGACATGATTGTTAAGTCAATGGTCCTATTTTTTTTTTTAAACCAAATTATAGGCTTTTTAGATATACTGAAAATTTTATGAGAAAAAGTTAAAATTATTATCTAAATTTCGCAAATATTAGATGACAATCTAAAATTTTATTTGTCTCGGAGAATTAGAATATCACTTTTAAAGAATTAATTCAACTATATACAATAAAGTAATTAGTTTACGATAAATAAAGTCAGGTATTATTTACATAAGAAACAGTCAAAAAGTCATAGAAAATATACATCAACTATATAATATACCTTGTCAAAACTCACAAAAATTATATATTGACTATACTATATACCTTACCTATACATGAGTTATACACTAATTATGTATTGTGATACACTCAAAAAGATGATTATAATTTAACTACACGTAAAGTATACACTGACATTATGATACACTCAAAAAATTCGAATATAACTTAATTTACATTAAATATACACTGACTGACCATACATGAAGTCTACATTGACGATTCCATCTCGAACAACTCAAAATCACCACTAATAAGTCCTAAAATTTAGAGATGAAATTAGTCATCTCGATCTTTCTGATCTTTTACATATAATTTGCTCGAAACGATTCATGTTAGTATCGAATTGAAAGGAAGAAGAAGAAGCAATTATTCATGATTGAATTGAAAGAAAGAAGAACACATTAGGCTAATTTTGATAATTTTAAAAATTAGGCTAATTTTAAGGTAATGTAAAATGCTGAGACCTGGTGTAATTTGCCCACTTTTTAAACTAGAAACAAAAACTAAATGATAGCATAAGGCCCGCAAAAAGAACATCATGGGCCGGACCTGCACAATATTACGGGCCTGAGTATCTAGGAAATAAATAGTAAAACTTTTATAAATGTCATACTGTTAGAGAGAAATTTTCATAAATCTCAATTTTTTGTCAAATTAATATAATTATCAACTTTTTGAAAGTGAATAATACCTAAAATGTTCCAATTGATACCTAATTAAAGAGTCCTGAGAATTTAAGTCCGTTGCATTAAATAAGGAAAACTAACTGACTCTTAATGAGTAACTCCTTAATTAACACTAATTTTTAGTGTAGTTTTCTAATTAGTGTCAATCACTTATTAATTACTCAATCTTTTACATTTAATTTGCAATTTCAAAATTATACCATTTTTTGCTTCATCTCAAAAAACGTAAACAAATTTTTGTCTTCTTCTTCAAAACAAACAGGAATTCATTCTTCTTTCTTCTTTGTTTTTGTATCAGTTAACATATTTTTTATGGATTCGTCGCCATCATTCAATCTAGATTTGACCCAATCGATTGTTGACAGTGACAATGTTCATCCACCTTCAGTAGACCCAACAGAAGAAATTGTTCATAACGATAGTGATGAAGGACACTGGATCAAGTCCAAATCTAACAATCTGTTAGTTTCAAAAGGCAAAAACGATGAAACATCTTTGTTGATTTCGCATATCAATTTCACGATCACAAACTAAAGAAAAAAACATTGACTGAGTATGAATTTCTCAATCTTAATTTGTCATTCTAGAATCTACGAATGTGATATATTGTATAGTCGATACAAAAGTGATGAAATTATTGTAGGAGATAATATTTCCTTTGTTAACCTTAGAGTTGCGATTGCGGCGGAGTTAGGAATCGATGAACGAAGGGAAAAAAATCAAGATTTGATACATTGTTGAAAGTAATTCATCCTTGATTACAATTTGCAACGATGTGAGAGTGAAGTTATATATTGAAATAAAGAAAAAGAAAGTTGGGTTTGGGATGTACCCATTATACAACTAAGTATTAGTATTTATGGTTTTGATTCATTGAAAAACAGAATATTTGATACTTATTTCAATTAAGAATATGAAAATTCACAAACTAATGGTTTGAAAAGTTGATACTTGATATGAAGTATCAATAAA
>JBCEWC010001670.1:0-39271 GCA_038996855.1 Solanum aculeatissimum | reverse complement strand
AAGGCAAACAAATAAGGGCTCAACACAGATCCCTGATGAAGTCCCATCTCAACAGGAAAATACTTTGAGTTTCCTCCCACCGTTCTTATCCGAGTTTTGGCCGTCATACATGTCCACACATTTTTTATAGTCAATTTTATAGGAAACTTGTGATTCTGTATATCTTTGTGAGGGTGTGCCCACCACCCTGTGGGATGTAAGTTTCCAATTCATCATCCTTTGGATGATGAATTTTTTGTGAGTTCAAAGTTACCCTTATCTAAAAAAAAAGGTGACATCCTGTTGTTGGAAGTTTGCCTTGAAGGTCTTTGTTCTTAAGTTTGACAATACTTTTGCACACAATAATCAAATGGATAGAGCAGAGAGGGATACCTTTAGATTGGTTGTGCTAATTGCCTAATTGGATGAGTAGACGTTAATGTTTGATTGAAAAGAATCCTACTAACTGGTGTTCTGTAGTTAGCAACTTTGCCGAAAAGAATCATCTGTTGTTCGACCTCATCTTCTTGAGTATGTTTCCTTACAAACATGTCTGCCTATCTTGCCAGATGACAGCTTCCAAATACCAATATATGATAAATGCAATCGATAATTCATGTATTGAGTTTTCCCTCTCTTCCAGCTAAATACTTATACCAGTATCTTGGATTTTACTCCCACCTGGCTATTATCTCCCATAGTTGGTATTATAGGACTTATTATGTATTACATTATCTTGCCGTGACATCAATTAAAAAGAAGTAGTTGTGCTGACATGTCTTCTTTAATGCCTGCATTTTCCAGAATTGCAATGGCTTTAAGCAGTTGCAATTCCACGACAGGTGATATTATCAGTACCACAGAACGGCTGAAACAGGAATTTGAAGTTACTACACAGAGGCAAGACATTGTGTCATGCTTTCTTCGTGATTATCAGCTATCCCCAGAAGAGGTTTTAGTCATTCCTTTTGATTTGAAGCCTATATCACTCAGATATCACTTAGTTTTTTGTGTTATTAACATACTGCTTTACAACTTTTATGTTGATGTAGATTAATGCCCTAAGAGAAGAAGACCTGGATGAGAATTTTTTTAAGGCACTTGCTCATGTTCAAGAAATCCATGCCAACTGCAAAGTGCTTCTCAGGACACACCACCAAGTAAACTTCTCTCTTTATGTCTTTAAAGAGTGTGACATGATCTAATCCAGATTACATGTAGTTTGATCCAGCTTTTGGTATGGCAAATGAAGGATCCTCATCCTGATTAATGGAATAGGAATCGGTTATTTACTCATGGAATAATGGGACTCTATGCAGGACATATATTGAGATTCATTTTTATTTTCTAATCCCACTAATTATAACAGATTAACTAATTGCAAACAACAACTATGCATCAGTTTGAAAGAAGTTGGGTTGGTTATATGAATCCTCACTGACCATGTTTCACAATTTAAATTCATCTCAGGCCAGGTTAACCAATTACACACTAATATATAACAAAAAAGGGAACATTTTTATCAATTGCTCCTGCAATATCTGCTCATTTGTTCTAGAAACATTTAATTATCTAATGTCATGCTTTTCCAATAACTTAACAGTTGTGTCCATCTAAAGGTGTGTTAGCTTATAGAAGCAAGCCTAACTTAGATCTATGTGCTAAATTTTTCTCAAAAAAATAAGTATGAACCCTTCGGGGTGGCCTAGTGGTTTGGGCTTGGGACTTCCATGTTGGAGGTCTCAAGTTTGAAACCCCTTGCCAGCGAAAGCAAGGAGTTTGTCTTTTGGGTCGAGCTTGTCGCATCGGGCTTGCCTAAAGCAGATTACCTCTCCTGTGTGGTTTGCGAGCTATTGCATAGGAGTGGGGTTTATCCTGTGCGCACCCAAAGGGTATGGCTGCGGGTTCCCCCTGTAACAACAACAACAATGTACCCAATGGAATCCCACAAGTGGGGTCTGGGAAGGGTAAAATGCACGCAAATCTTACCACTGTCATAAAAAAAAGGCTTGAAAATTTTGCTGACAAAAAGGGGCTCCTTGTACAAGAGCTGTAGATCATTGAAACATGAAAGTCGAAATTTTTATTAAAAATTTACTGCCAATTGTCTAATACAAGTTGAACTACATGAGTGACCCAAGGATATATGGGAAACTTTACAATTAACTGACATGGAAAAAGAGCATGTTTTCCCTTCAAGAGCTCTTACATGATAGTAAATAAAAGAGTTCATTTATCTAGTTTCAGTTATATTGTCCTAATGATACCCTAGCTTCTTCCAAATGTTAGTATTATATTCAAGGCAAGGACACTGTTGCCATTGTCAAAAAAAAAAAAAAAAAAATACAAGCAAGACAAACATGATTTATTTATTTTTGTTTTGATTGACTCGATACTTTCGGCAGCGTGCTGGTTTGGAGCTCATGGATATGATGGCCATGTATCAAGAAGGAGCATATGAACGCCTTTGCAGGTTACTCTTCTGTCTCAGTGGACTCTTGAACTTGGGACATGTCATATTATATTCCAGTCATTGGATCTGCTTGTTTAAGCGTCTATCAGAAAATGTAACTTCCGTGGTGGTCAGCTAATGTCTGGAACGTAAAACAGTATAGCTATCTGGTTACCCATTTTGATCAGTTTGTTTCTCGTATGATCTACCTTTGTCAATCCGCTCCTTGTGACTGGAACTTCTATTCTAGGCCTCTTGCAACAATACACAATCCATGGTTACAAACACAGTCTACAATTAGGGGTCGTGTGGTAGGGTTTATAAGAATAATGCTGAATAAAGTGTATTAGTAGTACTTGCATTAGTAGAGATTATTTCTTATTTGATGATTGGTTTGGTGTATTAAAAATAAAACGCATTGCAAAATGTTGGTTTACAAAAATTCCCTCCACACTGTTTTATCTTTAGGAAATGGAAAATGTCTTCAGAGGGATTTAAGGGGTAGTTAATGTCATTAATCAATGTAATGCGAACCCCTTGTATTAATGAATAAACACTAGAGTGTATAGCTAATGCAAGCATTAGTTATGCATAGGCTAAAAAAGTGTATCAAACAAGGTACTATTAATGCACAAAGCTAATGCATGCATTATTTTTTCTACTACAGTCTTCCAAACGGCCCGTTAGTGCTCTCTTTGTTTATGTGTATTCTGTTTTGTCTCTTTAACTGATGTCTGGGTTATTGTGACTTAGTTCAGATTGGTCTGTCTACTAACAGTTAGTCATATGATTTAATTTCTTACATGGATATTTAAAAGTGCTTAACAAGCGCTGCAGTGGTCATCTGAGCTTTATGCTATGTTTGACCTTTTGGTGGTTTTTCTTTCTAGGTGGGTTCAGACAGAGTGTAGGAGACTTGGTGATGTTGATAACCCTGAAGTTGGCGAACTTCTGAGAACAGCAGTCAGGTGTCTCAAAGAAAGACCAGTGCTTTTTAAATATTGTGCAGAAGAGGTAACTTAACTAAAAGCTAGAATAATAATTTAATAAACTTTGCAATGATATATGCATTTAATATTCATGCAATTTTATATATTAGGTGGCAAACATGAGGCACAATGCATTGTTTAGGAGATTTATTAGTGCTCTTACACGTGGAGGACCTGGTGGACTTCCCAGGCCAATTGAAGTGCATGCTCATGATCCTTTAAGATATGTTGGTGACATGCTAGGATGGTTGCATCAGGTGATAGATTTAACGTAGTGTTTAAGTTATTCGTCCTGTGAAGCAAAAAAAGGGTCTTTTGCGCATTGACTTGCTGCATCTGATTGTGTACTTGTTTTTTCTTTATGACAGGCATTGGCATCTGAAAGAGAGCTTGTCCTTGCATTGCTTGACCCAGATGCATCAGATACTAGACCAACTAGTCATAACTACTCCAAAGGCGTAGATAGCGAGTCTGAGAAGACAGAATCTGACTTGACTTTTGTTCTAGACAGGATATTTGAAGGAGTTTGCCGCCCTTTTAAAGTTAGAGTGGAACAAGTTTTGCACTCCCAGCCTAATCTTATAATTTCTTACAAGCTTAGCAATACACTGGAGTTCTATTTCTACACAGTGAGTTGAAATCTGCTGCTAGTCAACCCAATCTTCTTGCACCCCCATTTTTAAGTTGTCCTTGCCCTCAACTCTTCCTCCAATGCAGATATCGGATTTGCTGGGGATAGAAACATCTCTATGTAATACCTTATTGGTTCTCAAGGAAGCAGCCCAGAAAACATTTTTTGACATACTAAAGGGTCGAGGCGAGAAGCTTTTGAGGTATCCTCCATTGGTGGCCGTTGATCTTTCTCCACCACAAGCTTTAAGGGAAGGAGTTTCAGTGCTGCTTGAAATTATTCAAACACATGATAGCATGATGATCCCTGCATCAGGAAAGAAGCCCGACTTTGATCCAGTTATATCTGCGTTGCTGGACCCTATTATTCAGGTTAGTGTCCATCGAGTTACTTAAAGTAAATGATTACTTGGAAAAAAATGATCTCCAGTTTACCACTTTGTGTATTAGTTCCTTTTTTTTGTGTTAAATAAGTAAAAACTGCACGATCCCCTAGACACGTGAGGATTCTGCTTCCAAGTTCACACTTTAGCCTTCACTGGGTATGTTGTTGAATTTCCAAAGGTAATTCAATCACCACTCGAACCTAAGAAAGGAGGACTTTCCTTGGCTTGCCATTTGCTCTGACTAACTGCCCCAGTATAAGAGACTGAGAGCTCTCCAAAAGTTTATTTATACTGGAGCTTGATCCCCTTGTACTGCAATAACAGTAAGGAATCTACCATGTTTATTGTACTTCTGTGAACAATAAATGTAATGAAGATGGTCATTTAATTTCCATGAGCTCAATCTATTCCGTCTGGTTCTGGAAGCAATATGCATTAAATTGCACAACCACACATCACTTTCTTGCTGTCATTCAGCTTATTAACTTCCTTCTCCTTTCCACCAATTGTACCATCTTTTTGAACTTGAGAATTCTTCAGAAATATCAAAAAAATTTATCCCCTTCCTAAAATAAGTCTTTTGAGAAATGTCTAGGGAAACAAATACCATAGCTCGAAAATCTTGAAATAGAAAGCTGAATAATAATAATCACATGAGGTGAAAATCACTGTAAGGAATGAAAGGATTCAAATTGCCCCCAGGGACTAGCTCCAGTGGCAAATAGTGGAGGATTTGTGGCTGAAATCACAGGTTCAAGCTCCACACCATGTGCAAAGCCTGGTATAAGTGGAGAAGGGTAGAGGGGACTAGGGGAGGGCCCATTATCCATCGAGTTTAGAAGGCTGTGTTTGGTCCAAAGAGGGGCTATAGACGGATTTCTCGGTTATCCAAAAGAAAAAAAAAGGGAAAGGATTCAAATCCGGTAAGCAGTTGCCAGGAGAGAGGATTCTGCTCTCCTAAGAAATAGGAGAGTGAAGGATGTTGGCAGCTGTACCTGGGAGGATTTTTAAAATCTTTGACCCTTGCGTTGCTGAAAACAATCAAAAGTAAAAAAGAGGAGGAAATCTAGATACATGAATTTCAATCTTTTATAGTCAGTTATTGAATAATTAGTATTAATCATAATCATATATATTCTATTTTGTTTTTGAAAAAAAGAAGAAGGAAAAGCATCTAGATTCCATTAGTCAGGACTAGTTTATTGCAAGATGACATTCAGATGTACTATGATAGCCAGAGACCTGTGAAATGTAGGACACCTGTGGCAATGGCTATGATGTTCTAACAATTGACACGTGCTGTTTATTATTCTCTTTTTTGCTGTGAGGGTATTGATTTTAAAAAAATAAATAAAGAATTGTACCCAAATGATGTGGCCCAATGGTTATTAATGAAATGGATTGAGAACCATGAGGTCTGGTTCAAATCCCAGCAGAGGCAAAAACACCAGGTGATTTTTTCCCGTCTTTTCAATCATTGGTGAATAAGGTGTCCTGGTTGTCTGTACAGGTGAGAGATAGTTAGTACCCTGTGAAATTAATTGAGGTGCGTAAGCTGGCCCGGACACTATAGTTATAGAAAAAGTTGCCAACAAGAATTAGAGAAACAAAGTTAACTTATTCACAGTTGATGACTTCTGCCTTTAAGAAAATAAAATTAGACGAAATATTAAATCATGTTAAGTACAGGTCAACCCTGGTTGATGTTGGTCATGAGAATTAATATGTTCTCTGCTGATTTCTTAGCACTCCTCTTTATTTCTTGTGTACAGCAAAGAGGAATATGTTGGGGAAAGTAAGTTTATTTGAACGGAAAAACTAGAATTCACTATTGATTTCATTATCCTGTTTGACTGATTTCAGAATTTAAGATTGTTTGATTTGGAGTTCTTGACATGTGACAGACTGTAAATGCATCATTGCTGATTTTACTGCAGTATTGCCGCATCAAACTTACTATTCTTTTCTATATTTAATATTTATCTTCCATGTAGATGTGTGAGCAAGCTGCAGAGGCGCACAAGTCAAAAGGTTCCATGCACTCGTCAAGGAGGAACAGAGTTACTTCTGATCCAAGTCAACATCGTAGGACGACTGTGGATGCTCTTTTGGATGGCAGCAATTCAGCATCTTTACCGCAGGTATTTTTGGTCTTGTTTCCCTTTAAGGTCATAGTCCAGTTAGACCTCTTGTGTTGTAATCTTGGCTGATGAAATTTCATTCCCTTTCTCTCCTCCATTAAAAGATGAGAAGCCACACACATAAAGGAAAAACAAGAAACCATGGAGTCATCTTACCATCTGACACATTCCAAGCTGTGGACATTTACTCTAACGATAGTATTTTTTCAAGTGATTAGCTGGACCACCTTATGTTAGATGATTGACAGAAATCTTGATTTTGCATTTATTCCATGTCTGCTACCATAAGTACACTGTCAATTGATAAAGGGTGGTATAACATAGTACTATCAGACAGTAGCATTATGCTTGCCATCCCCAGCGTTAACCTTCTGTTTTTGTTTTATGCAGACCAGTGAGACTCCGGCCAAAATTTTCCTTATCAACTGCTTATGTGCAATCCAACAACCACTTTTAGGACATGAAGTTGCAAGCAGCTATGTGAAGAAGATAGGTGTGATGATAGACAATCACATAAACGCTTTGGTGGAAAAAGAAGTTGAGGCTATTCTACGAAGATGTGGTTTATCAAATAAGATGTCACATTTCCGCAAGTCGTTAGAAATTAATGAATCTGGCAACTCCATAGCTAGGACACCACTAGCAGAAGAAGAGGATACATCTCCGGAATCTGTTGCCGAGAGTTTGAAGGCTTTATTTGGTCTTATTTTGGGCAGTGAAACTGCGATTCCTGAATTTGAGCAGATGCAAGTTCCAAGATTGCGATCAGAAACAAGTGTTCAGGTAGCTAGGTCGCTTGCCGAAGCCTATGAGCTTATTTACAGGGCGATCATGGATCCTGAGAATGGCTACCCAGATCCAAAGTCATTGGCTAGACATCCACCTGATCAGATAAGAACAATTTTGGGAATTTGATAACAGAGTTATACGTGTAATTTGTAGTAACATCATTTTTGTGTCAAAAGTTTGTCTGATATTTGTATTTTTCACTCTTTTCTTTTTTCAATTTGTTTCATATTTTCTTCCTTCTTCTCTTGTTAGAAAACAATGTCGACATTAAACTACTTCCTATACTTGTATGCGTAAAAATAACTGCAAGTTAATTAAAAATTTGGATTTCTCACTTTTATCTGATTTTGAAAACAAGTTAATTGAATCAATTTCTATCCAATAAAAATTTGAATATTTTCAATTTGTAACACCCCTAGTGTTGTGTTCAACTCCTTTAGCTCTCAAAAGAAGTCCTAGTCTAGACCCATAATTAGCACGCATCACCTAACAAAAGTTTGTCTTATATTAATAAAAAACGTGACAAAACTCTCCTCTTTTCTCTCCGCCAAGTGATTTTTTAGCAGACGTACAAGACTTATACTACACAAGTGAGAGAAACGAAAAATGTGACGTTGAATGTTTGAATGGTAGGTTTAAACTTAATAATTCCTTTGAGCAATTTTAGTTTTTTAGCAACTGAATAAAACCTCACTACTCTTCTAGCTCCTTGGATATATTTAAAAGTCATACCATAATCCAAAGTTTGATATATTTCAAGCTCTTGACTATCATAGTCAGTAGAGTGAGGTTTCATCAGAAGAATTACAATCAATGGCAGCATCTATACCAGCTACTTTTGATGAAATTTACTACACTAAACAAACAACGAGACCACATAGCAATAAATAAATAATCCCACCTACCACTGCTACTTGAAAGAATACTAAAATTAAAGACAAAAAATTCGAATAGGGACCATATTCTGTCAAAATTAGTAAATAAAGACATCAAAAGGTACTCCCTCCGTTCATTCTTTTTAATTGTCATATCGTATTTTTTAAAAATTAATTTGATTAATTTTTAAAGTTAAATTAGATTATATTAATTTAATATTTTAAAATAAAAAAAATACTAAATCATTAATTAAAGTATATATTAATTCAATTGGATTGCATAACAACCAATTGGAAAGTTACACGTCACCTATATTTCAGAGTGTTAAGTGTGCTTATATTTTAAAGGGTAAATATGATACTAAATCAATACATCTTTAGAAGGTATGTTACATCAGAAAATACTGAATGATATTACATAATAGAAATATTATTATAATAATTAAAAAAATAATAATTTAGAGAGTGATTATTTTCTATTTGAGTATTTTCGAAAATGATGTTACGTAATAAAGGAAACTACTCCCCAACCCCCCCATATCTGCGCACATTTTATATGCTAATTAAATTTTTTTTATTAATAGATGTGAAAACAATACGTGAAGTATGAGAATAGCTAGTATTATGATTTAATAAGTGACGAAGTAATATAGAATAATTATTTTTAATAAGATATAAATAAAATATTATTATAATAAATATTTAAAATAATGAGATTTTTAACTGCATAATTTTCTTATAAGTACCTTTTTTATTTGAATTTTAGACTTCTATGTTGAAATTTTAAATTTTTATGTTGAATATTTCAAATTCAAAATAAAGCTAAGAATTTACCTTCTCGATCAGAAGCCCACTATATAAGCACATAAAAATGACAGTTTATCCACCTAATTGCGGCTTCTTGGTTATAAAAAAAGGGATTCTTATAAATGAGAAAGGGAAAATCCCATCAACTAATTTGCCATGTTTGACTTGCCAATTTCAGAAAATAAAACCAAGAGTACCAAATAAGAGGAATCCCTCCAAGAAAACCCCCTCTTCACCTACCCATTATTAGACTTTGGGGTGTGAGTACTATATATATAGATTGGTGGGGTGGATGAAATTAACAAAATGGCATTAGGAAATGGTGGTGAGGTATGGAAAGCCCATGCTGCAATGGCTTTGGTACAGCTTTTCAATGGTGGTTACCATGTGATTACAAAGGTGGCTCTCAATGTGGGCATGAATGAAATCATCTTCTGTTTGTACAGAGACCTTATTGCTATATCTATTCTTGCCCCAATCGCCTATTTCAGAGAAAAGTTAGTTCTTTTATCTTTACATGCATCCCCTCTTGTATGTTTTCTCTTTAATCTGCAATCCAAGTTGTTTAGTTTAGTCTATGGAAAATCTTTTCTAGCAAGATAAGTACCCCTTGACTATGACAACTTTTTACTTTTTTTTTCCAGATTTTTTAAAATTTCATTTGAAAATCAGTGTTTGACTGTGAATTTGGAAATAATCAAAAACCTTTTTTTCATTTTTGGCTCAAACTTCAATAATGCCAAATAGTGAAAAAATATTTGTAATAGTATGTAATAGCTTGTGTATATTTTATTTAATCTATGGCATTATGCTACTTTCTATTTTGAGATATTACTTTTATGAGCAAATATTGATTGTACGTAAATTAGTCTAGTTAGGTGAGTTCGCTGGTTTTTAAAAATTGGGGATGTAAAACATATTTAGGAAAAAGTACATTTCAAATTCTATTTTTTTTTTTGAAAATATGACTAACTTTGACTCTAAATTTGAAAATTTTCAAATAAGGTGATTAGTTTTGATTTTTCTGTGTTCAGTCATATGTAAAAAATAGGTATCCTAAAATATTTATATATAATCTAGACGAAGGTGGAGGAGGTGGTGTAAGAGTGTGAGGGTGCTGGGGAGGGGGCAAACATGGGGTGAATACGAGGCAATTGTCGAATTTATTTTCCATTCTTTTACTAGAGAAGTCATTTTACTCATTCGCAAGGGACTTGTTTTTCTAGTAAGAATGTTTCCCAAAAGTTTTGATCAAACCGAATATAGAAAAATTGGAAAATATTCTCTAGAAAATATTTTCCTCCTTACCGAATACACCTTGAGTTTCTCTATTTTTGTAGGAAAAAAAAAGAAGAGATTTAGTTACTTTCAGCCACTCTGTGGATAGACAATTGAATTGATACATGTAAATAATGAACTTTTGTGAGCTGTGGGCATGTACTGGAAGATGGAAAATAACTGCTTCCATATTTGGATAGTGACAACTTAACTACTCCTCTCTGTTTTGGTCCCCCCACCCATTTTCTTAATGTTCTTTTTGTGGTCAAATAGCAGAGATATATTTACAATATTAACTACAATAGAGTAGAATAGAAAAGAGATTTGTGAAGAGAAACTGTTATGTATATTGATGAGACATTTCACTGTTTTATGTGAAATGAATACAATGGAATTATCCTCTAACTATGACAGCTAAGTAACTAGTTCTAACTACTTTGAAACTGTCCTCCCTGCTGATGTGGCCAACTAACTTCTGGATCTTAACTAGCTTTCCCTCTCAACCACATATTCTGATAACACAGTGAAATAAGATTCGATGGTATGATGGTGTCCAAACGTTGACAATTCACAAAAAAAGGTTTAGTTCTAAAGGGAATGATGTGATAGATGAAGATGTAATGCATAAAATTGAAATACGGGGGTGGAAATTGAGGAGTGTTACAACCGTGTTATGTGATAGGAAAAGGCCGAGTCAAGTGAAAGACAGGTTCTTTAGAATAGTTGTGAGATCAACAGTGTTTTATGAGAGTAATTGTTGGATTTCTAAGGATTAACATATCAATGGTGAATGTAGTAGAAATATTGATGTTGAGATAGATATGTGATCATGTAAGTTGGAAAAGATTAAAAATGACCACATTAGACAAAGTTTGCAAGTACAAATTTTGAGGGAAGAGTTTCTTGATCATAGACCACGAAACGTACTATTTAATGCAACACTCAAAGTATAGTAATTGAATGTTTCAAAAGTGCACTGTATAGACCTATCAAATGGATGTAAGGTATCTTAAAAGACTCACAGTTTCTTGGAGTTGATGTTGATTTAACTAAGAATAGAACATGACGAATCATGAAAGAACAGAATCCATGCACTCAATACCAACTAGTTGAGATTGAGGTTTATTTATTGCTGTTACTTGTATATTAAGATTAATGTTTGATAAGAATTCTTTAATTTGATCAAATATTGTATGTCACTGTCTGTACAGGAATAAGTAGGAGATTTAGAAAACCTTTAGCTTTAGAGAATCTTTAATTCTTTTAAGAATAAATTTATTTTCTAGAATTAAAATGGAATGGGCTTGAATAGAGTGAGGTGGACAGAGGTTCATATAGCAGACGCTAATTATTTCACGAGTAGTTGATTGAATAAAATATTTACTTTGTTGACTTCTTGGTAGTCCTGAATAATTGAAGCAAAGAATATAAATGATTTTTTTTTCTATTCTCCAACTGAAGATTCAACTGAAATCACATTGCCCCCTTTTTTTTTAAAAAAAAAAAGAGATTTGAGTGTAAAACCTGGTACCTGTTGCTGGTGGAAGGTATTCCGTGGAATTTGTCAAGGGGCACGCAAGTTGATCCGGACACCACGATTTTCAAAAAAGATAAATTAGTATATAAGTGGTATATTATGCAAGCTGAGGTTCTTATAATATGTTGCATATTGTTTTCTATAAGTTATTTCGAAAAGTTGGTTACAATATTTGGAATTCTATGAGCATCACTCTCAAATGTATGTTTTATGTTTCTCTATAGGTCGAGGCTTCCCCTGAATAAACGGCTTCTATTGTCATTCTTCATTTTAGGATTAACTGGGTAAGTTTTGATATCCTAAGCATGTTGCTTTGAATTTGTTTAGTTAATTTCCTTAGTTTTGTTATACTTGATAAAAGCTTATTCCTGAAAATATCTGTTTTCGCCCTTGGTACTGAGGCAGTATTTACGGTAACCAACTGTTGTTCCTTCTTGGTCTTGGCTACACAAATCCGACTTATGCTGCTGCTTTGCAACCTGCAATACCAGTCTTCACGTTCATACTTGCTGTACTTGTGGGGTCAGTAAACATTCAACCCCCTTCATCTCTTGATTTTGTATTTGATTCCATCACTCCCATCTCTTGCATGTCCTGGGTGTTGAGTGAGTCTTGTGTTGCTTAACTTTGTGAGATTTATAATTATCAAGTGTCAAATGTTGTATTCTTAATAACAAAGTTGTTTTGTGCTTTAAATTGAAGCAGTCGCAAGTGTTAGCATGATGGACATATCATAGAATATCTCATGGGATATACATTAAAATATTCTCGTTATGTTAAATATATAAGAGATATTCTAGATACTACATTTAGTATAGAATATTCTGTAGCATTAGTTGAAGAATATATAGGAGAGATATTCTAATATAGAATATTGTGTAGCAGTAGTTGTAGAATATATGTAAGAGATATTCTAGATGCTACAAAAGGGAGCCTTGGAGTAACTGGTAAAGTTGCTTCCATATGATCAGAAGGTGCTTTGGAAACATTTGAGGTGAAGGGGAGTTTCAATTTGCCAAAAACTACTAGGTGCTCCATTATTTATTGTTACGGCTTAATCCCCTAGTGATATTGTCCGCTCTGGTCCTAAACCCGCATGATTTTAAAATGCGCTACTAGGGTGTAAGACCTCCTAGACCCACATGATTTTAAAATGCGCCACCAGGGTGTAAGACCTGCTTACTTATGTACCCAACATCTTTTTTGTCTTTTGCCCATATGAGGCTCTTATCCTAAGCTAGGGTGTCACATTTAATTAAATATTGCACCAACAGTAATTTTATGATCAAGGATAGAGTACATGGTGTTGTTCAACTGTCAAGGTAACAGCTGAAGTGGATCACAGAGAACATGGTGCTGTTGCATAATATTTTAGTTGAAATAAGATGGACATCTATGATGTAGAGAAACTTATCATGCCTTAGTTTAGTCGAAATGCGAGCGGGTGCCCATGGGAATCCCTTAGTATCAAAAACAGTTGATGGAAATGCAGTGGACGGGCTTTTGGAAAAAGTGTTCCCTGTGAAATAGTCCATGTTCCCTGCTTCTTAAGCCATCAAAACTCTTCCATCATCACAGGAAGGAACATGGGCCAGCCCATTGCGCATTTCTAGTATTGTCACATAACTTATCCGTCGCAGTTATTGACCTTCTCAACATCATTCATAATTGTGTAATTCATGTGTGTTATTTATGCAGTACAGAAACTGTGAAGCTTCTTACTGTGGAAGGTCAGGCAAAAGTCGGAGGTACCATTGTTTGTGTTTCTGGTGCACTTTTAATGGCTGTATTCCGCGGTCCTGTGGTGTTTGGATACGGCACATCAGACTTCACTGCACAAATTGAGATAAGTGCTAAGGATCAACCAGAGCCTGCTGGATGGCTAATGTCTAGTTTTTTGGAGTTGGGACTTGATAATTGGCACCTCGGCGTCTTATGCTTAATAGGGAACTGCATGTGCATGGCAGCATACTTAGCTCTTCAGGTAACTAGATAATCATTTCAATTGTTAATTCAGATCGACTGTATTGGAATAAATAGAAGACCATTTTCAATGATTATATTGAAAATACACATACATCATATGTTTCATATCATCATATCATATATTATTAAAAGTGGGAACGTTCAAAGTGCAAAATTGGATTACCATTTTACTTCTACACTAAGTTAAATATTAAATAGTACCTATTATTTTAAATTACCAATTCATTATTATGTCCAAAACATTAAGAAGCTAAAAAATTGAAGCAAATAGCAATTCATCTATTAAAAAAAATATGCAGACTGTTTAGATTATGAAAAAAAAATTATTTATGGCATTTAATTGTATTTGAAAACTTATTTCTAGGTTAATTTCATTTATAGCAGAATTTTTTTTTGATTATTCATTTTTTTAAATTCAATTTTTCACAATTGAGTTCATCAACTTTATCATTTAATAAATAACGAAGTAAATAGTAATGATTTAAAAACGTAGTAATATGCAGACTGTTTTGAAAATTTGGAAAACCATCATTGTGACATTATATATAGGTTAATATCATCATTATGGCATTTATTTTTGAACGTATGCAGTAGTATTCTAATTAAAATTTTCAAAATTAATTTCATCCTCTATTGACAAATGTATTATTTATATCAACCTTTAAGATGCCCATTTAATATTTATTCCTTTCACCTTTCAATAATAATTACAAATTCATGTAAATCATTCTTTTTAACTCATTTCATTTAATTTTTTTAATAGTCTTAATAATTCTGAAAAAATTAGAGAATTCTAAGAGTCTCCATATATATTAGTATAACTAACTCATGTTTCATTTTTTATCCTTCCACTGATTTGTCATTTGTATCTTAATTTTCTTTGTTTGCTTATGGATTATAAAACATTTAAAAAATATTATAACTTTTTTTACAATATAATCTTCGCAACCTCTTCTTCTCCATCTATTATTTTATGATTTGGAGTCCAAAAATATATGTATCAGTTAAAAATTTATCATTTACCATACAAAAATTATATTAGTAATTAAGGATAAACGTGCACCCACGTTCCAGTGACTAGTAAATTATATATGTATCTAGTCATCTCTACAGTAGGTCGCCCCGATCTTCCTTGCATATAGGAACTTTCACAACGGACCTCCTTCTCTAATAGTATGCTCATGAAGGTGATTTTGGCATGCTTTGAGTGAGTGGCCTGTGATGCACTAGCATTTGCAAGGGGGCCCTTTGAAATTGTGAAATTGGTATTGAGTGAATTTATACAACTGATTAGAACCTGATAAAGAAGTTAAATGTCTTAACAATCTTTGTAAAGTAAAATATTTCCAGGAAAATACAGACGCAACTTACCTTGTAACAAATATTAAATATGTCTAATACTCCTTCCATCGTTTTCGTTCTTGTCTTGTCTAGTGATTTAATTTTTGCTTGCACTGGTTCTAAGGAAAGGCTGGTAATGGTTTGTTGATTCATCTTGATTGTTGACTGGTTTGCTTTTGCAGAATCTCAACTATAGTCTAGTTGGTTTCTTTCTTTCTTTTTCTATTTTCTTCTTTTGTTGGGGATGAAGAGAAGAAGATGTTGCTTAATTTGCATTGCCTTTTAGTATCACTGTTTTCTTACAGGAACAAGTCTTATGTCCTAGAATGAAATGAAACCTCTATATCTACATGGCTTTTCAATAGGAAGTAAATAGTAGAATAGCACAATTAGGCAGAATTTATAGTCTAGACCAACAGGGGGAAAACTCATTAACTTGTATATACTCTTATGTAGTGTACGTACATATATAATTGTTCCAAGGGGCTCACTGTCTTAGATTTAGTGCAGAGCAGAAATAGCAACACTGCTCAAAAATGATTTGTTAGCTTGTGGAGTGAGTTAGGGATAAACAAAACATAAGGATGTTTATTTGGAGCCTTTTACATGGTTAGAATTTTCTTTCCGAAGTCTTCCGATTGTCTAGTTCTTGAATGGAAATAGGTAGATAGTTGTACTAGTTCGACTGCAAGTGTCTTCAGTTCACACAAACTTGTGGAGTGAACTCTCCTTCCAACAAGGTTTGGATATAGTAGTTTGATCAGTGTTTTAATTTTTGAAGACTCTTAATATTTCCTTCAAAAATATATGTAACACTCTCTAAATTGTATGTTAGTTAACCTGCGTTAGACTTAGATGAGCTTAAATGGGCAACATGGATGGTGGAGATTCATATTGCTGATCCCAAGGTTCAGCAGTATGTAGACTAAGAGCCACAAACCAAACCCTAAGATCAAATGCCAACATGGAAGTCACACATCTCTAGTTTGCTGATGATACTTTAATCTTCTGTGATGCTGAGGAATAGCAATTGCTATTCATCTGAAAGAGATCAATTTGATATATCTTGCCACTATGTTGGACACCTTTTACTTAATCTTAGGCATGTTAAAGTTTTGATTATGTCAAGCAATCAAGATTATATAAAGTAGTGATCATTTAATAATTGGTTAATAAAGATGACTTTACTGAACAATAGCTATATACCAATTCTAGTCAATAGAATCGATGTATTAAAAGACTGAATTTTTTGTGAAATAATTCATACCTTATGGGCCAGAAAATAAACATATTGATTATTTTGTGAAATAAACAATCTGGTTTTGGCTGGTAGCATCACCTCCCATCAGGATTGGTACAAACAGTTTATTCAGAGATATCTGTGACACTTCAGATCTTGGGCTAGCTTGAAGTGTTGTCTGGAAAATCAAGAGTTTTGTCAGTATATGTGTGTGTTATTATGAAATGTATGCAGAGTTGAGTGAGTTGAGTTTTTTCTTTTTTTCAGGCTCCAGTTTTGGAAAAATACCCATCAAGCTTATCATTGACAGCATATTCTTACTCTTTTGGCGTTCTATTAATGATAGGGACATCATTCTTTATGACTGATGGATCAACAAACTGGTATTTGACACCATCTGAAGTTGTCGCTGTGTGCTATGCTGTAAGATTCTCTCAAGTCCTGATCTTCATTTTCGCTGATGCATGCAATGGGATTTTATTTATCTTTGATCAAAGTCTCAAAATGATTTGTTTTACATAAAAAGGAAATCCGATTCAATGATATACAAAAATTCAAGTAATGTGATGCCAGGCAAAATTTGCTTTTATTTTTGGTAAGTAAACATTTATTCATCACCAAAGTATTGACTTTACAATACCACATCCAATTAACACATTGGCTGTCTTAAAGCAAAGAAACAACAAAACACCCCTGAAGAAAAGCAAACTAGATTCCCCTCCTAGGTAAGGTCCCTAGTTCCTTTTAGAGAACAGGTACTCAACTACTAAAAATAGCAAATACACTAGGGATAGTTCTAGAAATGACACTGATATTGTAGTTGTTGAATAGGAGTTAAGGCTCAAATATTACAAGTGTCCCTGGCAATGCTTTCCATTGATCGACACTTATCTTCAAATACTCTTTGGTTTCTCTCCAACATTCCAACCAGACAGCATGTTCATATTCTGCATATACCAGCTTGAAAACAGGAGCTTTGTGAGGTCTCCCTTTGGCCCGCGTAATTGCACAGTGCATACGATCAGTCCAGTCTCTTGGTCTACAAGGTACTCTATGGAGTCATCTTAACAGTCGAACCCATAGACTCTTGGCAAAGGTACAGCACATAGAGATGATCTCTTGTCTGTACTGCCAGAGAAGATGGGTCTGCGACATTTCTATTTCTTCATTCAGACCAGCGGTCTACAAAAACTACAGCTGGGAAAAATGTACTATCCCACAGTGAGACAGAGACAGACTATATCTTGCTTTTCTTGGTTTAGAAATTTCCTTCAAGAAACTAAATTTGAGAATGATGTAGAAATTTTTGCCAACCAAATATGGGGAAGTAGATGGATGAGATGTTGTTTCTTAGAGGCAGAAGGCAGCAGAGGTGGCATCATAATGATGTGAGATAGAAGACTCTGGACATGAGGTTTGATTGCTAAGGAACTTACTCAATCATCTACACCGTTACATCATCACAAAATTCTTTTAATTGGTGCCTCACAGGCTTGCATGCTCCACTCTCCAGAACTCTAGTTTACTATGCTTTGAAGAAACTGCAACTTATAGAGGACACTTTGTGGGGCAATGGGTTGTTTGTGGTGTTGCGGAAGCCGAATATATATAGAATGATAATTTCACAACTGCTATATCTAGAGATGGCTAATAAATAGTAAATGAGACAACAATAAAAAGAACACCAGAAATTTACGAGGTTCGGTAAAATTTTGTTTCCGTTTGCCCACTCCGCGGATATAATCAACCAATATTTATTTCACTTCAAAGAATACAAGTGAAATACTACAAGAGAGAAAGAACAAATGCCTTAGAAGATGAGAAGGCAAGTAAGAGGTGTATTACAAATGAACCAAGAGCTACCTATTTATAGGAGTGAATTCTTGCTCTTGATGTCATTCATGACATCACTGTGTAAAAAATGTCAAGATAATTTGTAAGACCATTTAATGGTTTGCCAAAATTTCAACTACAAATTACCTACCTTCACTTTTAATACCAATGAAGAAAAAATCTTCCTATCAAATTTCACACTAATTCATCTTGAATCTTGTCACAATTTAACAAATCTCCACGTTGGGCAAGATTCTCCATTTTCAACTTTCTCTCAAAAACAAATATTTGATTGTGTCAACAACCTTAATCTTCAATGTTCAGCAATGTTGATCAAGTTCAAACAATGTTGAAACTTGACCATAATCACTACCTTTGTCAGTATATTAGCAACGTTATCTGTAGTCTGAATTTTCTACACTATGACTCCACCTTCTTCTATAATGTCTCATACAAAATGATACCAGACATCAATGTGTTTCGTCCTTGCATGATAAACTTGGTTCTTTACTAATTGAATTGCACTTTGACTATCACAAAATATTGTGATCCCTTCTTGTTCAATACCAAGTTCTCTAAGCAAACCTTGAAGCCAAATTGCCTCTTTCGCAGCTTTCGTAATTGTCATGTACTCTGCCTCAGTGGTAGACAAAACAACTGTTGACTGCAAAATAGACTTCCAACTTACTGGTCCATTTGCAATAGTGAAAACATAACCAGTATTTGATCTTCATTTATCCAAATCACCTGCATAATCTAAATCACAATATCCAAGTATCCTCATAGCTCTTTGATGGTCTGGTCATTGTTTCAACACATTCTGATGCTGCTTTTTCTATTTATACAAGATGTTACTTTAATAAAATTGTTGGGAAGAATTTATGTTGCCCATTAGACGTTAATTTTAACGTTTGCCTGGAAGGCAGAACTTGTGATCAGTTGATCAGTTCACTGTCTTTAAATAATCTGGACGTTTGCCTATGTTGCCCATTAGACATTAATTATAACGTTTGCCTGGAAGGCAGAACTTGTGATCAGTTGATCAGTTCACTGTCTTTAAATAATCTGGACGTTTGCCTTATGGACAAAAATATAATTTATGCCAGATGGGCAACATACCCAAGTTCTAACTTTTACCTATAAAAGAGAGCTTGGTCACTAGTAGGATAGAGTTTTTTGAACCTGAGACAAAAAGCGGAGCCAAAAAATCAAGACTATCCCTTATAGAGGCCACTTTTGTTAAATTTTTCTTCTGGAGGACAAAATATTAAGACCAACCCATCTTAGGGACATTTCTAAACTTGACCCACTGAATTGCGGTTGTTCAAATCATAATTAAGTAAATTACCTGAGGTAGTCAAATAATTTAACATGGTATAGAAGCCAGGCCTATCCCTATAACATGGTCTCTTTTTACAAGTGGAATGATCAAATTTGCTCTTGAACTATACAAAATTATCCAGAGTTGCCCCTGAACTTTGAAGAACAGAGTCAGTGATACTTCCTTCAACTAAGTTGCTAGTTCAATTTGCAATCATCAATGCATCCTGTATTAAATTAGCTTTTGAATGTTCCATAACTGATTCTCATTCATCTGTCTATAACATCTTATCCCATGTGGTAAGTATGTAGATGGACAAAGTTTTTAGTTGATTACATGAAATTGTTTCATCACAACGGTTAATGTCTTTCAGGGAATTGTTGCATCAGCACTGAACTATGGACTTATGACATGGTCCAATAAGATTCTTGGCCCTGCTTTAGTTTCTTTATACAATCCACTTCAACCTGCTGCATCAGCAATTTTGTCTAGTATTTTTCTTGGAAGCGCTATTTATCTGGGAAGGTTAGTGCTCTGATTTATTCTGAATGTACATCATGCTCCGGAAAAAAATCCACATTTATATCCATGTATGTTCTCATATCTTTGTTTTATACTTGTTTTGGCACAATGAGGACCAAAATGACGTGAGGGTGATGTGAATCTCTCCTGCTGGAAATTTTCCATGTTTTCCTTCTGACTTGCTTTCTTTTGGAGATTGTTGTTGCGAAAATATGAAATATTCCACTTGCTGAGCGCATGTGATTTTTTCTTTCCCATCCATCTTCTAGTTGTTCGTTGTTAGCCTTTGCTCTAAGACATCTCTGTGCATTGTGATTGCAGTGTTCTCGGGGGACTTCTCATTATGGTTGGGCTTTATTTAGTAACTTGGGCATCTTACAGAGAGATGCAGACAGCCAAGGGAACTATTCCTGGGATGACGGATCCCCTAATCCCATATCAGACAGTACATGTTTCCTCCGTTCCTTCTTCCTCAATGCCAAAGATCTGTGATTAGATATTGCTACAGATATGATTTGCATGTCCTTTTCTTCATCTTCTTCGTAATAATATGTAAGTTTACTGCTAAAAGGAATGACAAATATGTATTCCAGTTCTATCAAGTTTTTTATCCTTCCCAAAAAAGAAATATCTTCCTGCTGAAACTCTCTTCTCATGTTCCATTCTTGTTTCTCTGCTAACAATGTTATTTCATTTACTAATTTTTACTCATCACCAAACTCTACCAAAGCATGTTTGATACTCACGCCATACTTTAATGTGTCCAATGGAATTGGAAAGTATGAAAGTTAACTTCATCTAAAGGAGATTGTTGTTCTTCTGGAACTTTACACCCCAAACTGTTATAGTTATCATAGTATATATATTCCACATTATGTAGTTCAGACAATCTGTTTTGGTCATGCTGATAAGTTTATATCTCAAACTTTTAATGATTATTGTATGTCAACTTGATAACCAGGGGCCAAGCCAGGGGGTTCATTTGAAATTGCATTGTATATATTGAGTGAATTTTGATTTTGTATATTAGCTTATTCTATTTGTTTGTTACGTCTTTTTAATGTACAATTTTAATATTTCTTTGCTATTTGCTTATATTCATTTGTTCTTTGATTTTTTTTTGTTTATTGAATGTTAGTTAATCTTAGATTAATTTGTTCTTTTGATTCTTTTGTTTATCAAATGAATCATTATTTTTCATAGACCTATAGCGTAGTAGTGTGAGATCTCATACAAATACAAGAAGAAAAAAGAGAATATTCAACTACCTCATTTGGTAAAAAATATTTATATTAATATCATTATTTTTGAATTTTTTTCAATAACAACAAATTTTAACAAATGTAGCATATATGAAAAAAATAGTAATAATATTACTTTTAGGTGAAATGACCTGAGAGATCCTTGTAATTGACTTTATTTGTAAGGTGAACTCTTGTACTTACGATTTTGTCAACTGAACTCCTAAACTCACTAAAACACAATATTGTAAGCCCCTCTGATCATTGACCGAGCTCATGTGGAATAAAATAGTTGAATTGGACAATTACATGATTTTATACGTATTTTGAAGCAAGTGATGCAACATTATTAATTGGTAAATCTCAAAATTATTAGATAAAACAATAATAATAATTTTTTAAAAAAGATCACCTCACATCCTCCTCCTTGATTAGACTCGCCGCCGTCTCCCCCTCCCCCTAGCCCCACCACCACCACTACTCCTCTCTTCTTCTTCAACCCACTCACCTATTCATTCATCACTCCTTCTATTTCATCCCTCACTCTATCCTACTTTCTTCTTCTTCTTTGGTGGACACTGCACCACCATAATCATTAAAAAAAAGAAGGAAACATTACATAACTAAGCTAACATCCAGTAGTTAATTATGATATATAGCTATTGTTTAATTTAATTACAAATAATGGTTATAGTTTAAAATGAAATAACTATTAATTGGGGCCCACATTTTTAGATTGATATACAAATCTATAAATCTTTTCTTTCCTCTTTTATACAAATCAAAAATATTCTTTCTTATCTTACCCATAATTTAATCCCTAAAAATCTTTCAGGTTTCCTTAAATCTCTCCACACAATCAACATTCAAATTTTGAAAATTTCTGATTCTCTCTCTTAATCATTTAATCAACATTCAAATTTTGAATTTTTTTTAATTCCCTCTCCTAATCCTTTTATACCCAAATCAAGGTAACCTCTATCAGTTAATTTTTTTTTATCTTTCGTAAGTTTCTTTATGAATTTGTAATTTTTTTTCCAATTTGTTTCCATCATTTCATATTTTTCGATCATAATCTTTGATTGTTTCAGTGTAATCACTATATCAATTTAAAACCATGAATGAACCATCTCCATCAAAGAGGGTTACTAGAGGTATACATTTGCATCCAACAAAAAATCTTCCTCCATCTTTTTTCTTGAGTTTAACTCAAGGTTTCAGAGAAAGTACAAGTTCCGTTGTGAAATCTCAAGTCATTGTGAAAAATTAGTCAAATGAAGAAATTCGATCTAAGTTTTGCACTAACCCCATTAGACTGCAACAAACCACGCAAAAATCGAATTCAAAAGAAACAAACAAAAAAAATGAGGAGATACTTTGTATAATTTGATTTTTATTGTATATTTTGTACTTTTTTGAAATTGTATATCATATCAGTAGATTTGCTTTTATATCCATTACTTTGTATCAGTATAGATGTACATGAGACCTTGTTTGTACTAACAATATATAATTTCATTAGTTGTATACATTTAATTATTTATGTATAATTTGGGTAATTGTATACTATAATTTATATAATTTTATACTTTGTATAAATAAATACAAATTTATCCATAATCGTTGTTTATACAATTGTTGTTATACATATTAATGATTTCTCAAATTTCGTATATCCTTGGTTATACAGCTTGTTAAGTTGTTTTGTTGACAACTTTGTATATATAGGGAGTTGAATTTATCCTCAAAAAATGCCCCTCATATGCAGTGATATACAAATGTTAATATAATGGATGCTATATACACAAATTAATTATTGAATAAGATACAAATATTCATAAATATAAATACAAACATAATTACACGACCTTTAATTAGACCAATACATAGACAATCATATTCATAAATAAAATAATATATAATTTATGATTTTTTTTTATAATTTCATTAGTTGTATACATTTAATTATTTTTGTAAAATTTGAGTAATTGTGTCCTCTAATTTATACTTTTTATATACTTTGTATAAATGAATGCAAATTTATCCATAACCTTTGTATAGTTATTTTTATACATATTAATGATTTCTCAATTTTTTTATATTTGTGGTTATATAAGTTTGTTAAGTTATTTTATTGATAGTCCAATATTCAATTTATAAAAATACAAAGCAAAAGAGTTTTTCTATACATATACAAATTATATTATCAATCGATACATATTCAACAACTTCAGAAGTCAATTGATACAAATACAAATCAAAATCAAAAGAGTTTTTCGATACATATACAAATTATGTAATCAATTGATATATATTCAATCACTACAATAATTAAAATCAAATAATCAATCTATATAAATACAAGTCATATATGGAAAGAAATTCTAATAAGATACAATAATCGTATTATGTGAGATTATCTTCCGTTTTAATAATTAAAATTAACTTTTATTATATTAATTAAATTAAAAGATCAAGTTATATTAAATATTAAAATTCAAATAATTGTATAATAATCAACTAAGAAATATATATATATATATAATAGTAGAATGCTTTTTTTTAATGATGAGATCTATTTTAGGTAGGGATTTCTAATTAAATTCAAAAACATAATCTAAGGGATTTATTTTTCATGTTTTGGGATGAGAGATCTATTTAGGGAATGATCTCTAATTAAATTGAAAAGTCATAATTTAAGGGACATGTTTTTTTCATTCAATTTGTATAAATAGTTAACTTTTGAATTTCATATACAAACGAAAATGACCCAATTTGCTATAGCTACAATTACGAAATGTAATTATCAAAACTATAACTATTTTGGCCTATTAAGTTTCATGTCTAAGCTATTTATGAAAATTCCTCTGTGCAAAGGCTAATAAATTTTTGTGATTGATAAAGTCTTTGGGTGTGAAGAAGATGAAAAATGGTGGAAGTAGAAGGTGATTTTTGGATAAGGAGTGAGGGTTAGGAACAATGAAGATAAAGGGGGAAATGTCTCTACAATAAGAGAGAGAAAATTGCACTTTCTTTCTTTTTCTTTTGAATATTGTTTAGTTTTTAATATTTAATTTTTGATGTGTTTGAAACAATAATACTAATAATTATGATGTGTCATTAAAAAATGTCATGAAATCCTATGTGGCAAATGAGTATACTACACATACACATCAGGTGAGAAATAAGTTTATAATATTTTGTTTTAGTGAGTTTTGAGGTTTAGCTGACAAAGTTGTAAGCGGATCCACCTTACAAATGGAGTCAAGTACAAGGGTCTCTCAGATCATTCCACCTTACTTTTATTAGTATAGTTTTATTATTTTGAGTGTCAATAATACTAACTATTTTGAGTAAAAAATCAGCGATAAATGACGAAAAATATTTTAATTAAGGACATCTCAATAAATTTTTTTCATATTAAATTTATAAAAAAAAGAAAAAGATAATTTACCCCTACACAAATATATATATATATATATAATGCAACAAATATTACAACAGACAGACTTCAAAAAAGGATACCTGCTATTCAAATGTCTGGGAGTACTCCTAAGTTCTAAGAGGTTGTTAATAAGCCAATGCCAACCACTGTTAGACAAGATGTTAGAGAACATAAAATCATGGGCAGTGAAGTTTTTATCATATGCAGGGAGACTCCAATTAATACAAGTGTGTTGACTTCTATACAAACAACATTCTTGTCACAAATCTTCTTCCTCCCAAAGAAAGTGTTGAAACAAGTGAAAATAATTTGCAGAAGATTCTTGTGGACATATGACCATCAGAATAAAGGGAAGACTCTAATTGCTTGGGATACAATATGCAGTTCAAAGGTGGCAGGAGGAATAAATGTAACAACAACACATGTATGGAGCAAAGTAGCTATCCTTGAGCACTTGTGGAACTTATCAAAGAAAAAAGATAAAGTTGTGAATTGTGTGGGTGCATACCTATTATCTGAAGGGGAGAAGGTCATGGGAAGTTCAAGTTAAACAAGCTTCTTGGATTGTAAGGAACTTCAAGCAGGGCACTAGATAGATGAAGCAAGCCTACAAAATGAGGAAAACATGGAAGCAAACAAATTTACTATTAAAGAAATGTACAGGCTACTCAGAGGGTGATACACTAAGGTGCCATGAAGAAGATTGATATGTAACAATAATCATGGTAATCCTAGGTGGACTTTTATCTTGTATTTGGCTCTACAAGAAAGTCTTTACACAAAGGATAAGCTAGAGAAATGGGAAATAACTACAGAAGTAATATGCTCACTCTGCAACATTGAAGCTGAAAAACATCAATATTTGTTCTTTGCTTGCAATGTGAACAAACAGATCTGACAACAACTACTAGCTTGGTTGTCCATTACAAGGAATAGCCAAGGATGGTATGAGACGTGATATGGGCTACAAGACATGCTACAAAGAAGGCTATACAAGCAGACATTTATAGAATGTCATTAGCAACTTCAGTGTACTTCATATGGCAGGAGCGGAATTACATCATTTTTTAGAACAAAAATAGGACTATAGAGCTGATTATAAGGCATATTATCCAGGAAATACATTGTAGAGGTACTAGACTGATTGATGCAATGAATAGATTGAATTTTTATCTTTAGTATGATAGTTATACCGTAGTAGAATATGGAAGCTGAACTCAGAGATTGGGAATATTGTCCATATCCTGAGTTTCAAAGCTGTATCTATTGATATATCTGGTAATAGAATTACAGTTACCAAAAAAATATATTTTATTTTGTATAAAAAATTTAAATTATTTAATTATTTAATTTAAAATTAATCAATCATTAAATTTAAAATTAATCAATATTAATAATATTTATTTTACATTTAATGAAATGATAATTTATGAATAACTATTGAGTCTTCATAACTAGTATAAAATATTTGACTGATCTTCTTTTCTTGATCATATTTTATTTTCATCATCTTTGTTTTCCTTTGTCTTGTCTCTCATACAACTCTCTTTTTCTGCGTTTATTTAAAATTCTTAATTATTTCTTTCTCTGTGTCTCAAAATTCATATATTTGTTATTCAGCCTTAAATATTTTTGAGAAATTTTTTTAAAATGTAGAATAACGTGAGAGGCCCTTATACTTGACCACGTTTGTAAGTTCGGCCCTAATACTTATGACTTTACCAACTGAGTTCTGAAACTCATTAAAACACAATATTTTAAATTCATTAAAACATAATATTTTAAACTCATTTCTCATCTGGTGCATGTAGTACACTCATTTGCCAAATAGGACTTCATGTCTTTTTTATTGACACATCATAATTATTAATATTATTATTTTTCAAACACATCAAAAAGTAAATATTAAAAGCTAAACAACAATAAAAAGAAAAAGTGCAATTTTATCTCTCTCACTGAACACTCATTTCTCCCTTGCTCACTGTATTCTCATTTCTCCCTTGCTCCCTTCATTTTCTTTGTTCCTAATCCCCACTCCTTGCCCAAAAATAAAAAAAATTACCTTCTATTTTCACCATTTTACATCTTCTTCACACCCAAAGACTTTATCAATCACAAAAAAATATCAGCCCTTGTACAAGCTTTAAATTAAAGAAAGATTCTATTTATTTTGATTTGATAAAAAGAGATATCAAGAAAATTTCAAGTTGACAAAAAAAAAATGTTTATAAGCAAATTTGAACAATAGATCTTAAAAATTTAAGTTTATAAAAGTGATAACCAAATATATTTTCTAGCAAAAATTTTTGTTATTTTTTTTATGATTATGATGGGGGAGTGTCCATCGAAAAAAAATAGAAAGTAGAATAGAGTGAGGGATGAAACAAAATAAGGAGTGATAAATGAATGAGTGAGTGGGTTGAAAAAGAAGAGAGAAGGGGTGGCATGGCGGTGGGGCAGAGACAAGGTTGGGGAATTATTAAAAATATTGCATTCACTTGCTTCAAAATGCGTGTAATCACGCACTTATCCAACTCAAGTATTTTAATACTATATAAGCTCGGTCAATGGTCAAAGGGGCTCAAAATATCATGTTTTAATGAGTTTAAGAGTTCAGTTGGCAAAATCGTAACTACAAGGGTCCACCTTACAAACCAAGTCAAGTATAAGGGTCTCTCTGGTCATTCCGTCTTTAAAAAATGGTGTTTGACCATAAAATTTGACAAATATATGTTGGAACTCCCAAGTTCTCAAATACTAAAAAAAATTAGTATTTAGAAACTTGGGATAATATTTGAAAAGTTTTAAATATTTAAAAATAATCCAAATTTTTATTGGTATTTTGTAAAAAAAACACCTGTCAATATTAAATATTTTTTATTATTTATATTTTATTTTCTTCTCGTTCTCAACTTTTACTACTTCATGTGATTTCATGCGTTTTCATGCAACTTTTTATACTATCTATTTTTTTATTCTAGTTTATTTTTTTTCATTAGCATAGTTTTATTAGTATTTTAATTTTTAAATTAAAGTAGAATTCATTGTTGAATAAAGTTGTAGCTTATGTTTTGCTTTTCTTTAATATTAATATTTTTGTCAAATATAAATTTTATAATTTCATTAAAATTTTGCACTTTTAACTTATGATTACAGTTGCACAGCCAATTTAAGACGAATACATTATTGCATGTGGGAAAGCTTATAACCTCAAATTCGTTGAAAAGACGTTCCAAAGTTTTTTGTCCAAAATCTTCCAAAAAAAAAACCCAAAGATACAAACTCATTGAGGTTCCTACAATTAGTCACACTCCTTTTGTCCGATTCTTGTATTCTTTAGTTGCTAAAATCAAGATTCACCACCTACCCATCATTAAACTTTGAGGTGACTGTGAGTACTATATATATAGGAGTCGAGTGGGGTGGGGCGTGTGAAATTAACAAAATGGCATTAGGAAATGGTGGTGAGGTATGGAAAGCTCATGGTGCAATGGCTTTTGTACAGCTTGTCAATGGTGGTTACCATGTGATTACAAAGGTGGCTCTCAATGTGGGCATGAATGAAGTTGTCTTCTGTTTGTATAGAGATCTTCTTGCGTTGTTTATTCTTGCCCCAATTGCCTATTTCCGTGAAAAGTTAGTTCTTTTATCTCTTTCCTTACATCCCCGCCCCCCTCCTTTTTTTTTAATGTTTCTGTTGAATCTGCAACTCAATTGAGATGAATCTTATTCAATCTTTACACATGCAAAGTAACAAATGTTAGAGGAAATTATTTCAATCAATACCTCACTGTTACGTTGATGGATTCCATATACCCACGGATATAATCGACTTCAAATGAGTGGGGTAAAAGACGAAACTGCCCCTTCTTACTGATCTATCTGCTTACAATACTCCCCTCAAGCTAGAGTGTGAAAAGGATCAAGCACTCCAAGCTTGGAAACCAGAAGTAAGCAAGTTGGGAAGAAGTGGGAACAAACTGAGGTAGGTTTGATCTTCTCTATGACAAAGTGACAGTCTATTTCAATATGCTTAGTCCTGTCATGAAAAATAGGATTAGAAGCACTCTGAATTGCTGCTTTGTTATCACAAAGTAGGGTACAGCGCAGTCAAAAATCCAGTGATCCATGTAGCTTCAGCAACGACAGTTTCCAGGTGCTATGTTTGTTTACGCAGCTTCTGCTGGCAGTCTGTTGCTTTTTGGATTTTCAGGAAATCAATGAGTCTCCCAACTTGACCACGTAGCCAGTGACTCTTTTGGTGTTTGGGCATGCTGCCGCCCAATCTGAGTCACAAAAGACAGTAAGGAAAGAAGTTTGCCTATGTGGAAAAAACAAACCAAGACCTGGTGGCCTTTTGAGGTATCTGAGGACCCTCAATGCAGCATCCTGGTGAGAGTCCTTCAGCCTCTGCATAAACTATCTAAGCACCTGGACAACAAAACATGTCTGGTCTAGTGATGGTAAGATAGATGAGTTTCCCAATCAATCTGCGATAGCCGGTGACATCATCTAGTTTTGCATCACCTAGTTGCCCAACATGATGATTATAGTCAACTGTAGTGAGTTTGTGGTTTGATTCCAGAGGAGTGAGAGCTGGCTTAGCTCCACTACGCCCAACCTCAGACATCAACTCCAAGCAATATTTCCTCTGGTTGAGAAGGATCCCCTTTCCTGATCTCAAAACCTCAATACGAAGGAAATATCTATAATCTCCCAAACCCTTGACTCTGAAGTTGCTATGCGGAGTGGTTTTTGCTTCCTCAACAGTAGTGGATCAGTACCAGAAATTAGTAAATCACTTACAAAGACGAGGATGATGACAATACCTGATTCCTTCTTCTTTGTAAACAAGGAGTGGTCATGTAAGCTTAATGTTCCATTGTCTTGAAGCCTGCTTCAACCCATACCGTGACTTAACCTGCCTACGAACTTTCTTCTTCCATTGTTTGTGGAAAGTGGAAACCTTATGCCAAACTCATTTTAACTTCCCAGATAAATGGCGTTGGACAGTTGAATTGATGTACATGTAAATCATCAATAGTAACCCCCCCCCCTCCTTCTTTTATTCTTTTTGTGATCAAATAGCAGAGATATATTGAACTATGCAAAAAAAAGGCAACCTCTAGCATACGGAATACCAACATTTAACCCAAACTCACACTTTGATGACATTTGAACCTATCTCACCAACGTCGTCAGAATGACTTTGCCAACTCTTTCGTGTCCTTTTTTTGGCATTCAATGTAGAAGCACTAGTTTCACTGGGTATGTTGTTGTTGTAATGTAGAAGCAGTAGTTTTGACCTTGGATTACTGTTGGGTGCGTCCAGTAAAAGACAAGCAACATGGAACCCAGTGATTATAAAAGGTTGCATGTTGGCAGAAGATATACTTTTCGATTTTGGGGGGGGGGGGGGGGAGATAGGGGGAGAAGGTGTTGTTGATTAGGAGCACACTTGTTAGCATTCCGACATACTATGTCAATACTGCAGTCACCAACTAGCTTACTGGATAATTGAAAAGACTCCGAGGTTCCAAATTAAGGAGCACCACCTCTCTGGAGGAAGGTGATGATGGAAAAATATGGGACCGAGGAAGGAGGTTGGAGGACTAAAACATTAAAATTTCAGTGAAGTGCGAACTTTGCAGGAATATTACAGAGGAGGTGGAGGAGTGCAATGTCACATAACATTTCTGGATTGAAGATGAAGCAGATTCGCTTTTTGAGATCATGGGTAGGTCAATAAAAAAACATGTAAAAGGAGATGATAGTACAACACATCCCAAGTGCAGTATTGGGGAATTCATTGGAACCTAGGTTTAAGAGAAACCTAGGATTGGGAGGTCACTGAATTTAAAAAAAAAGGGGGGGCAAGGCCGGTGCACTAGAGCTCCCGCTATGCTCAGGGTCCGGAGAAAGGCCCGACCACAAGGGTCTATTGTACGTAGTCTTACCTTGCATTCTGCTAGAGGCTGGTCCAAGGCTTGAACCCGTGACCTCCTAGTCACATGGAGGCAACTTTTCCAGTTACTTCAAGGCTCCCCTTCAGGTCGCCGAATTTCAAGTCTACTTGAAATGATCTACAAGCACAACACATCATATGTTGGCCAAGATATATAGAAGTGGGAGAGGGGAGAGATGGATGGTTCATGGTTAAGTCTTAATGCCATAACCTCTTGGTAAGGAAGTAGTCGGGCCTCCCCTACTTATCTGCTTGAATTCTAGGGTGTCAAGGAAAATAAGCTCCTTCACGTGGCTTGCATTGGGGTGTGGGGGGGGGGGGGGGGAGGGGTCTTAACAGCTGAAATTTTGAGAAATACATCAACTTGTATTCTTGCAGAAGTTCAGGGGGAGACATAGATCACCTACTATTGTGCTGCTAAGTAGAAACTCTCTTATGTGGGAGAGTTTGAAATGTTTTGGATTACAGTGGACGATACTAGGCATTGTGAAAAAAGGCCTTATTCAGCTAGTCCTTTATAGGGAGGAGAAGATCGAGAGCGTGTGATGTGGCTCTGTTAGGACTTATGTTGGTCATGTGCAAGGAAACAAATATGAGATCCTTCAACGGGATAGGAAATGATCTTGTATGTTAGAGGAATAACCAATTATTCCCTAATTCCTAGTATCTTTTTGGTGCTTCTATGAATATTTAGTTTGTATAAAAGGCTTGGCGGTTCTTTTTAACTGGAAAGTCTAAAACATCATGGAATAAAGACTTTGTGACTTTTGTACAAAATCATATTCTTTTGTAGATTCTCTACCCCTTTTTTTGAGGTTGTACCTTTTGATGTACTGCTTGTACACTGGAGATTTTTCTACTGTTAATAAAATTATTTTACCTTATAAAAGGAGTAGCTTAGTCTTGATTCGACGAAACAACTTGATGCTGCAATATCAACTATTTTGTGTTTATTAGAGAGTTGTGGACTGGCCCTTATAAGTTCCACTCAAAATTGTGCCATATTGCAATAGCTACTCCCTTTTTTTTTTGTGGGGGGGGGGGAGGTCAGTCAACCTTGATTAAAGTAGTTAGTGTTAATATTTTCTACTATCCTATACCACTTTAACCCATTATACAATTTCTCTATGTACAGGAGGTCGAGGCTTCCCCTGAATAAATGGCTTCTATTGTCATTCTTCATTTTAGGATTAACTGGGTAAGTTTCGATGTCCTAAACATGTATATTTGGATTTGTTTTGTCAATTTCCTTTGTTTTGTTATACTTGATAAAAGCCTATTCCTGAAAATGCCTTTTCTCTCTCTTGGTACTGTGACAGTATTTTCGGTAACCAACTTTTGTTCCTTGTTGGTCTTGGCTACACGAATCCGGCTTATGCTGCTGCATTGCAACCTGCAATACCAGTCTTTACGTTCATATTTGCTGTACTTATGGGGTCAGCAAACATTCAATCCCTTCATCTCTCGATTTTGTATCTATCTCCATCACTGTGAAGTAGTCCATGTTCCCTGCTTTTTAAGTCATCAAAGTCTTCCATCAGTACAGGAAGGAACATGAGCTAGTCCATTGTGCATTTCTAGAATTCTCACGTAACTTATCTGTCACAGTTGTTGAGCTGCTCAACATCATTCATGTGTTATTTTTGCAGTACAGAAACCGTGAAGCTTCTTACTGTGGAAGGTCAGGCAAAAGTTGGAGGTACCATTGTTTGTGTTTCTGGGGCGATTTTAATGGCTGTATTCCGTGGTCCAGCGGTGTTTGGAGATGGCACATCAGACTTCACAGCACAAATTGAGATAAGTGCTAAGGGTCAACCAGAGCCTGCTGGATGGCTAATGTCTAGTTTTCTGGAGTTGGGATTTGATAGTTGGCACCTCGGCGTGTTATGCTTAATTGGAAACTGTGCGTGCATGGCAGCATACATAGCTCTTCAGGTAACTAGATAATCATTTCAACTGTTAATTCAGATTGGCTTGATTATAATAAATAGCAGACAGTGCTCAATGATTATACTGAGAAGCTATGCACATTTATAAATTACAATATATTGGACCTTCCACGATGGACCTCCGTCTCTAATAATATGTTCATGAAGGTGATTTTGGCATGCTTTGGGTGAGTGGCCTGTGATGCACTAGCATTTGCGCTGGGGGCGGCTTTGGAATTAATCTTTGAAAAGAAAAACATTGCTATGTAAAATGCAAATGTAATTTACCTTGTAAAAAATTATTAAATGTAACTTAATTATGTCTAATACCCCTTCTGTCGTTTTCTTTCTTATCTTCTTGTCTAGGAATTGAATTTCCGCTTTCATTGGTTCTTTGGAAAGGCTAGTTATGGTTTATTGATTCATCTTGATTGTTGACTGGTTTACTTTTGTACAATCTCAACTATAGTCTAGTGAGTTTCTTTCTTTCTTTTTTTATTTTCTTCTTTTGTGGGGGGTGAAGATGAAGAAGAGGTTGCTTAAACTTAAATTGCCTTTCAGTATCAGAGTTTGCTTACAGGAACAACTCTTTATGTCCTAAAATGAAAATGAAACCTCTATATATAGATGGTCTTTCAATAGGATGTCAACAGTAGAATAGCGTGATTACGCAATATTTATAGTCTAGACCAACAGGGGGAAAACTCATTAACTTGTTCATACAACATTGTTGGACACCTTTTACTTAATCTTAGGCCTGTTAAGTTTTGATTATGTAAAGTAATCCAGATTATTTAAATTAGTGATCATTTGATAATTGGTTAAGAAAGATAACTTTAATGAACAATAGCCAGATACTAATTCCAGTCAACAGAATCGATGTATTAAAAAGGAACTGATCCTTTTGTGAAATCCATACCCAATATGTCAACGAACAAACATACTGACTACTTTTGTGAAATAATCCATAGAAACAATCTGGTTTTGGTTGGTAGCTTGACCTCCAGTCAGAATTGTAAAAACAGTTTTCTCTGAGATACCTCTTGATGCTTTAGATCTTGGGCTAGCTGGAAGTGTTGTCTGGAAATCAGTGAGTTTATGTGTGTTTATAATTATGAAATGTATATGGAGTTGAGTGAGTTAAGAACGTTTTGCAGGCTCCAGTTGTGAGAGAATACCCGGCAAGCTTATCATTGACAGCATATTCTTACCTTTTTGGCGCTCTACTAATGGCTGGGACATCATTCTTTATGACCAGTGGATCAACAGACTGGTATTTGACACAATCTGAAGTTGTCGCTGTGTGCTATGCTGTAAGATTCTCTTAAGTCCCAATCTTCATTTTTGCTGATGCATGAGATGAGATTGTATTTATCTTGATCAAAGTTCAAAATGATTTATCTTACATAAAGAAGAAATCTGAGACAATGATATACCAAAAAAATCACGAAATGTGATACCAGGTATAATTTGCTTTTAAATCAACTATTGAATTGTGGTTGTTGAAATCATAATTAAGCCGCGCTCTCTCGAACAACTTAACTTTTTTCCTCCGGTGGTCAATATAATTTAACATGCATTAAAGTCGAACCTATCCCTATAATGTGGTCATTTCTTTACAAGGGGAAATGGTTAAATTTGCTCTTGAATTAATCAAAATGATCCAGATTTTCCCCTGAAGTTTGACGGCTAGGATCGATGCTCTTCATACTTCCTTCCCCTAAGTTGTTATATCAATATCAATTTGCAATCATCAATGCATCATGTACTAAATTAGCTTTTGAATGTTTCATATTGGATTCTGATTCATCTGTCAATAACATCTCATTTCATATGGTAAGTATAAAGATGGACACAGTTTTTAGCTGGAATGGAATGAAAATAGTTTCGTCACAATGGTTAATGCCTTTCAGGGAATTATTACATCAGCGCTGAACTATGGACTCATGACATGGTGCAATAAGGTTATTGGCCCTGCTTTAGTTTCTTTATACAATCCGCTTCAACCTGCTGCAACAGCAATTTTGTCTAGAATTTTTCTTGGGAGCGCTATTTATCTTGGAAGGTTGGTGCTCTGATTTATTCTGAATGTATATCATACTCCAAAAAAAAAAAACCCACATATATATCCATGTATGTTCTCATACCTTTGTTTTATACTTGTTTTGGCACAATTGAGGACCAAAACAGCATGAGGGTGAAGCGAAGATCCCCTGCTAGAAAATTGCCATGTTTCCTTTTCCGACTTGCTTTCTTTAGGAGATTGATTACCTTCTAGTTATTCATCCTTAGCCTTTATTCTAAGACATCTTCATGCTTTGTGATTTCAGCATTTTGGGAGGCCTTCTCATTATAGCTGGGCTTTATTTAGTAACCTGGGCATCTTACAGAGATATGCAGGCAGCCATGGGAACTGTTCCTCATGCTCCTCAGATAACGGATCCCCTACTCCCAAATGAGACAGGACACATTTTCGCTGCTCCTTCTTCAGTGCCAAAGATCAGTGATTAGATATTACAGCATATAATATCATTTGCATGTCCTTTTCATCTTCTTCATGATAATATGTAAGTTCACTGCTAAAAAGATCGACAGATATGTATTGCAGTTCAAGTCTTTTTTTTCCTTTCCCTCTCTCTGAAATCCCTCTTGATGTGATAGATAAAATGGATAGTATTCAAGTCTAGTCTATTAATTTGATATATTTAAGATTGTTTGTTCAAGTAACAAGATTAAGAACAGAATTTTCAGATTATATAATTTAGATTATTTTTCTTGATAATGTTTGGTACATCTCAATTAGTAGCGAGACCATTGCTCATGATGACAAAAAATTTCCATTTTGGCATGAGGACATGATATTTTACACACGACAATACTTGAGTGTATCAATTATCAAATCAACAAATTATCATAAAGTTTTTCCGTCACAATTGACTTTTGGTCAAAGTTTTTTTTTAGATATGTGGTATATATTCTAAGAGGTTATTTAGTACGGTGTATAAGAATAATACTAAATGGAATGTATTAATATTTATATTAGTACTACATGTATTAATTATGATTGTATTAATTATACATAGAATATTTTTATGCATTGTTTGGTTTGATGCATTTACATTGCATAAAAAAATTTATTTACAAAAATATCCTCAGCATTTATGGTGAAGAAGATGTTAAAAAGATATTTGAGGGTCAATTAGGTCTTTAATCATGTTAATGCATGCATTAAATTTCTTGCATTACTAATACTTAGTAATATATCAAATTAATGGATACATTAGTTTTGCTAATGCACTCTACCAAACGATCCCGTAATATTTTACTACAAATGCATGAATAGTGAATCAACACTGTCCAAAAAATGCATTTAAGGGACAACTTTTTAGATGTGTAGATATCTCTCCATTCACTTTCAGTTATCAAATTTTGACTTGACACATTTATTAAGAAAATAATTATTAGTATAGTAAGTTTATTATTTTATCTCTATTAATTGATAGGATCCAGTCTTTATATTTTTCAAAGTCATTAATCCAATGACAATAAATTGAGGGTATAATAAGAAAAAAGTTTTTGTCCTATCTTATTTGTCAAAAATAACAAGTAAACATGAAAACCAAATTAAAATATTTTTGACAACTAAAAATAAACAAAGGGATATATTCTTATTTTTTAGCAAAATAAAATACATTTAAGGTAGGAAAATTTATAAGAATAGACACTTTAAGAGTAAAAATTACAAGAAATTTTTTATTTACCAAAATAACAAATAAATTACCAAAACATACCACTTTTGTTTTCCAAGACCAATCAAATCAACTTGTCATCAACATCAACTAATACCAATAAATATCTTTTGCCTATTTTATAATTATGAATGGTTATTTTTGTGTAAATAAGAAAAAGTTAATAGAAACATGTAATTTGATATATAAAAATGTATAATTATGTTTTTTACCTTTAAAGTACCATGTTGAATTTACCCTCAAACATATGAATTCTTTTGTTGTTTTCTCCCGCATTTTAGGTAGGATTTTAACTAAATTTTGTCAGAGTTATTTTTATGGACGATGAAATAGAGGTAAATTATTTTTTATAACAAAACAAAAAAAAATTAAACTTTTAAGTATTGAACATAAAGTTGAATGATCACTCATGTAATTTACGTAGGTCATCATTTTAATACTTATATTAATTATCGAATCAATTTATCAAGATAAACTTCAAGAATAGTGATACGGATTTTTTTTTTTAATCTTTGGAAACAACTAATTAGGAAATGATAAATAACCTGGTAAAAGGGACTTATTTAATTATATATATTTGATTGAATTGAGTGAATTTTTTTAAATATGTTTTTGATTAATAAAATACTTTTTAGAAAATATTTTTTATATTTGAATACCAAGTAAAAAATATTTTAAGGAAAATAATTTTATCGATCGAGTCTCGATTTAAGTTTCAAATTTTGAGTTGGGTGTTGAGGTCTATTATTCAAAGTTGGAGAGTGAATTTAACTTTTTAGGAGGTAAAAATAATTTTGATCTATTTTTATTAAGAAAAATAGATTTATCAAGAAAGGATATTTTTTATCCAATATTATAACAGTATAGTTATCATGAAAAGATATTTTGAGCAAAGTAATAAAAGTAATTTTCAAATTATTAATCAATCATATTTATAAAATTCAACCCTTATCCGTTTCTGTTATTTTCTCGAACAAGGCGCCCACTGTAGAATTTTCTCAAGTATCAGAAAAGGTAACTCTATAAAGCTTCAAACAAATTTCCCTTTGTGTTGAAGGATGTGGGAAAGCTTAAAACCTCAAATTCATCGAAAGATGTTCCAAATTTTTTGTCCAAAATCTTCCTCAACGTTTTGTGATCCCCTTAAAAAACCCAAGGACACAAACTCAGTGAGGTTCCTACAAAAAGTCCACTCCTTTTTGCATTATTTAGTTTCTAAAATCAAGATTCATTGTTACGCGTTGTTAAACTTGGTGGACTATATACATGGAGGAGGGTGGAGTGGATGAAATCAACAAAATAGGCAGTAGGAAATGGAGGTGAGGTATGGAAAGCCCATGCTGCTATGGTTTTGGTACAGCTTGCCTTTGGTGGATACCATGTGATTACTAAGGTGGCTCTCAATGTGGGCATCGTCTTCTGTTTGTATAGAGACCTTATTGCTATATCTATTCTTGCCCCAATTGCCTATTTCCGGGAAAAGTTAGTTCTTTTATCTCTTTCCATATATGATTTATTCCCTTTTGTATGTCTTCTCTTTAATCTGCAATCCAAGTAGTCTAGTCTTGGTCTCGATAATTGATGTGCGACTTGTGAGTTTGATTGAGATGAATCTTGATCAATCTTTATACATGCAAAGGACAAAAGTTAGAAGAAAATATTATTTCAATGAATACTTCATTGTTACATTGATGGATGTTATATACCCAAGGATATAACTTAGAAATGAATGGGATAAAAGACTATTCTACCCTTCTAGTCTAACTGCACCAACTTCCCCTTCTAACTGATCTAACTGCTTACAGTACTTCCCTCAAGCTGGAGTGTGAAAAGGATCAAGCACTCCAAGCTTGGAAACCAGCAGTTGGTGTTGAGCAGTACCAAGACCCTTGGTGAGGACATCTGCCAGTTACGTTGGGAAGAAGTGGGAACAAACTGAGGTTTGATGAGCGCAAGTTTGATCTTCTCTATGACAAAGTGGCAGTGTATTTCAATATGCTTAGTCCTTTCATGAAAAATAGGATGAGAATCACTCTGAATAGCTGCTTTGTTGTCACAAAATACTGTACAACTCGGTCAAAAATCCGGTGATCCATGTAGCTTCAGCAACGGCAGTTGCCAGGTGCCATGTTCGTGTACTCAGTCTGTTGCTTTTGGATATCCAGGAAATCAATGAGTCTCCCAACTTGACCACGTAGCCAGTAACTCTTCTCGTGTTTGGGCATACTGCCCAATCTGAGTCACAAAAGACAGTAAGGAAAGAAGTTTGCCAACGTGGAAAAAACAACCCAAGACCTGATGGCCTTTTGAGGTATCTGAGGACCCTCAATGCAGCATTCTGGTGAGAATGCTTAGGCCTCTGCATAAACTGTCTAAGCACCTGGACAAAAAAACATGTCTGGTCTAGTAATTGTAAGATAGATGAGTTTCTCAATCAATCTCTGATAACCAGTGACATCATCTAGCTCTGCATCACCTAGTTGCCCAACATGATTATTATAGTCAACTGTAGTGAGCTTGAAGTTTGATTCCAGAGGAGTGAGAGCTGGCTTAGCTCCACTACGCCCAACCTCAGATAACAACTCCAAGCAATATTTCCTCTGGTTGAGAAGGATCCCCTTTCCTGATCTCAAAACCTCAATACGTGTTGGGAAAAAACACGGGCAAACACAAAATAGATATTACAAAATAATGAGAATAAAATGAAAATAATGACACCAAGAATTTTACGTGGAAACCCTTCTAAATAAGGGAAAAAATCACGGGCCAAGAGGAGCAACTGATATTATTCTTGTAAGGAATTTTACACCGTGTAGGTACGAGTACAATACTCACAA
>JBCEWC010001669.1:0-39295 GCA_038996855.1 Solanum aculeatissimum | reverse complement strand
ATTTTGAAATGGTTTGCCCTTAGTCCCTAATTCTTGTTATTTAATGTTGTATGTACTTTCGCGACAGATGAAGTGTGATGACAAGTTTAAGAGGCTTATTTGGGGTTCCTTCGGGTTCCTCATTCGCCATGTCACGTCTAGGCCCTAGGCTTGGGTCATGACACTACACTTGAATGGGTATACATGAGCATGTTTTGAGCATGAAAAGCCTATAAAAATTATAATTATTTTAACTCTATTTTTGTACGTGAATATCTTGAATTTGAGTGATGGATGATATAGAGTTTTGATAAGTCATGGATTATTTCTGATAAACTATTCCTAACAAAAGAGTTGATGGTCGATGTGATGAATCGAGTTTGACAAGCGTCTAATGAGACCAACAAAATGAGTTAACCAACGAGATTAAATTGAGGTCTTATGAGCATGTTGAGTCTTGGGAGGAGTATTGAGCACCAAACTGAGTAAGAGTAAATAAAAACTCAAACTCAATAACTACGTGACCAACATAGAAGAGTATTGAATCATAAAATTGGATGTTTCCCTATTGTCCTGAAAAAAGACTTGATGTTATTTGATTGTTGATGTACTGTCCTTTACCCCTATAAGGTATTGGATGGATAATCATCACCGACTCATAGGTGATGGTTGTCGATTAGAGAAACTTCCAACTTAGGATATACTAGTACTAAATGTGAATGGATTGGATTATATATTTCTTGAGCCTTTTGTGATCTTTACTGAGTTTCGTTATTATCTTGTGTTGACTACATATTGAGTTTATGGTTTCATAGATATTTTACATATAGTACATTCCACGTACTAATGTCACTCGGTGCTACATCATTTTATGATACAGATATAGGTGTTAGAGATCGTCAACAAGGCTCCGTTGAGATCCATTCATTTTTTGATAGTGTGAGACCTCCTATCTTCCAGAGACATTCTATTTTCTATTATGTTTTTACTGCTTTCTAAAGTATTTCTTTCCTTGGAGGTAGCTATGGACCTGCCATTGACATTATCTAGATGTTAGAGTTAGAGGCTTTATAGACAAAGATGGATTGTTTTGATGTTCTTGTTTACTTGACTGTTCCATGTCAAATTATTCCTATGTTAGTGGACTAATTTGGATTTGAATTGTTGGTTTAAACTATTATTTCATTTGGTGTTGATTGATTAGCCCACTAGACTGCTTCTTATACTTCTAAATTGAGTCCTCTGTTGTATGATGGATGATGTGATCTAGAAAATGTGGTTCGCTTGGGAACCAGTAATGGTTTCTGAGTGTCGGCCACGTCTAAGGTATCCTCCTGAGGCTTGACATCAACACAATCATCGTCATACTGATTGAGTTCAGCCAATACTCAAGTCAAAGGATTAGTAGTAAAAAATATTGAGTCATCTAATATACAAGCTATATTGAGAAAAGTCATTGATCAACTCACTAGCATCCCCTCTCTTAACCAGAACAAATACTATATATGGTAGGTATTGCTTTTCTAGCACACACAAGTGTACGTGGTCAATCCAAGTAATTAGTGACTCTAAAAAAACCGGGATGTTGAACCCAAATGACTTGTCGATTAATTATTTACTAAGTTATATTAATTGTAATTATTTATTTAAGTGGGGAACAATTAACCAAGAAAAGAAATATTTTTACACAATCAATGAATAAATTGAACTAAGATTATTGTTTAGCTAATAATCATATTTAGCATCAATTTCATTTAGTTATTTAATTATCTAGTTACTGATTGACAAGGTTTAATTTGCCTAAGCAGGGTTGCACGCCTCTATCGGCTTACTCTGATTAATAGCCTAACTACATCGTTGATCGAGAATAAACATGATCAATGAAAATGCATTAAAGCTATCTTCCTGTATTTGAATCAAGTGAGGTGAATGGGTAAGCGTCATAAGTCTCCCATACACGAATTATCTAGTCTCCTAGACAAACAAGCTCCCTATACGCTGAGTTCCATCCACTCCAACATCTCTTAAATCCATAACAGACAACAGATTTATTCCACGGTTGGTCAGGCTATGAAATATAGGTAAAAGAAATATAGGAACAATTAATATGATAAACAAATATTTCGAATCAATAATGACTAAACAATCATCTTATTAGGTACCATAATCTTAGAACAAGAAGTTTAACTCCACATAGACATGAAGAAATTACCACAAATCATTCAAAGATAAATGTAAAAATAAATAATAATGAAGAAGAAAAGATGAAACCAAAATTCTCCAGCCTCCACGATAGCTCCTATTTCTCTGTAGGTCAGAAGTTGTGTAAAATCTAATTTTATGAAATATTTATAGATGTAGGAAAAGACCCCAAATAAAATAATCGACTCCAATACAAATTAGAAAATCCAAAATTACACTGTTCGCACTGTTCACCTTCTTCTTCTTCTTGTAGTTGATCAATCACTCATTTGCAATTGAATAGCAAAGCAGCGCATACATATATAATAATATATATATTATTATATTCGATTTAATCCATTAAGTTATCTGCTTGATTTTCCTTTTGTAATCTTCTCTTTTTAATTCGTTTGAGCTCCAAATCTCTTCATTTTCGCGCCAATTTAGTCCTACAAATAAAATACATAATTTAGCACAATTCATAAAATTTATGCTAAAAGGGGATAAATAAAAGTATTAAATATGAGACAAATGATGATTAAAAATATGTATTTTTGGCCCTAACATCAGTAGGCATCGAGGGTTCCTAATTTTCTAAAAAAGATATGTCCATAGTGATTTTTAATTTATCTTATACAATATGAACACTAGTTTATTGTGTTGAAAATCAAGATCTTTTGCATAGCTCAAAAGAACAGTATAGGCCAAATCCAGTCTATGAAGTATTTCCAATTATGTAATGCAATATATTTAATTGTCAAAATATACTATCAATATTATTAACAAAATGCAGAGGAATTTTATTTGAAAAGCTTTCACTAACAAGAAAAATTCATATTTAGGTTGGAACACTATTACTAGACGTAAAAGAAAGCAGAATTAAAAATTCAAATTTGAGACAAAAAATAATTTCATTTATGCGAGACTTGCCTTGAGATTACACTCTGATCACCCCGCTATTTGGATTAGGACTCTAATAGAAAAAATGTAGTAACATCATAATTAGGATAAATCATGTCTCTAGTACTTGAAAATGCATTCTTAATAAATGGAAGATTTGCAGTGAGATCAATAGACTGAATTGAAGATTTGCATTCTTAATAGATGCATTCTAAATCATGTCTTTTTACTTAATGAAAGTAAAAAGTCTTTTACTTTAAAGTCAATCTTTTTCATCATAATGATCAATGGTTCCTCTACCTTTTCTTTTATGACATTTCATAAAAAATTTAGCACATCATCAAAAATATTTTCATCATACTCTGAGTAGCCTCACTGGCAAGGATTAGTTTAACACTAGATCAATATATGTCCATATTGATAAACAAATAAATAATACAGGAAGTGATTCCAATAAATATAAAAACTCATGATTTCAAACAAATTTAGGTGATTTTTTTTCTTTTTCTCCATAATAGGCTAGTCACAAACAACTCTTTAATTCATGGGGGCTAAACAATAGTCCAAGATATTACTATCACGGATCGACTGCAGATATTGATCACATCTTTTTCAGGTCCCTAATACTTAAAAAACATTGAAATAAACTAAGCAATCCCTTTTATATAGAATAGGGAATATCAGTGATATGATCACCACCAGGAACAAACCCTTCAACAATCTGATCATTTTGGATCATATTCTCCTTGACATATTTGGATAATCAAAAATAAAAATATGTCCAATAACAAAAAAATACCTTTAACATGGTTAACACCATTGCAAATACAAAGAAATTATTTTATATCATCACCACAGAGACCCAAAAGACAAGAAAAAATCAATGTCCTATGAAATTAAAGCCTCTAGCCAAGATTATTATGAAACTAATACTAATGGATCTGCTATATGTAATATAAGAAAAGGTGAAAGGTGGAGGGGGGGGAGGGATAGCCGATTGAAATATTTTAAGGAGATGGGTTCTGAAATTCCTAAAAAGCACATCTCACACAATCAACAACCAAGTTGAACATTCGAGAAGGCCTTAATATGACCTAAGATCACAAACTTATCCCAATTGAAGTCATCATAAAATCAATAGAGATAATAAAGATGCCAACCAAAGAACGAAAAATTTGAAATCCAACCATCATGCACTATTACATGGGTTGACATAATAGGATGACATATGCTTTGGTGAAGGAAGGAGCTAACAAATACTTCTTGTGATTATAATGCAACTAATACTAATATATACTATTAACAAAAAAAATATACTTTTACTAGCAATGATGTTAAAGGTGTTTGAGATAATCTTATATTTTAAGGACTGCTTAAAAGAGCAAGAGTAATATAAAAGTTGATATATCTTTATTGATCCACTACAATATATATATACAAGAATGAACTAATTAATTGTCTATATTAACTCCTATGAAAATTAAACTACTTGAGAAAATAAAGGAACTCAATTACAAGCTGAAGAAGAGGTCTAATAATAATTAACATGTGATCTAATAATACTCTACTATTAGCACGTGATTTATTACGCCTCCCTCAAGGTAGGCAGTGTAACAACACCTAGCTTGAATAGATGTTTATCAAAGGTGGTGTATGGTAGAGCTTTAGTGAGAGTGTCCGTGAGTTGATCTGTAACATGAATATGAATAATGTAAACTTGATTCTACTGGACTTGTTTGCGAACAAAGTGAAAGCTTACAACAATATATTTCATGCAGCTATGAAAAACTAGATTTGCACACAGATAAGTTGCACCAACATTATCCTATTAAATGGTTGGTGCTAGGGACAGTGAAACATATAGTTCTTAAAGAAGATTTGTCATCCAATTGGTTTCAGTAAGTGCACTGACAACAACACTGCTTCGGTTGATGAGCGAGCAAGTTCTCTTTGTTTCTTGGATGACCAACTAACAAGATTTTGACCAAAAAATAATATGAAACCAGTAGTAAAAGTTTAATCATTTACATATCCAGCCTAATTCGCATCAACGTACATGTGTAGCTTGAAATCAGTCTCTCATTGAATGTGAAGAGCAAACTGAACAGTTCTTTTGAGATACCTGAGTACTCATTTGAGTACTTCCTAGTGTACTTCAGATGAGGAGTGCATAAATTGGGACAATTTATTCACAGAGAAGCTAATATCTAGACGAGTAAAAGACAAGTACCATAATTTTTCAAGAACTTTCCTATAGCGAGTGACATCAGTTGGTTCCACTCTATCATTGAGTTGAGGCACTTCAGTGACACTAATTGGAGTTTTTGCTAAATTGCAATCTTTTCTATTTTCTTCCGAGAGGATTTCATTGATGTAATTGTACTATGATAAAGTAATTTCTTTGGAAGTACAAAGCACCTCAACTTCAAGGAAAATATGGAGATTCCCAGGATCCTTAACAAAAAAATGTCCAACAAGACAAGTTATAGCCTGATTTACCTCTGAGTTGTGATTCTCTATAATGATGATATCTTCCACATAAATCAATATATACAAAATGTTGTTCGACTCTTTGCTAACAAAAAGTGAAGCATTAGATTCTGACTTAATAAATTCCAAAGAAAGAAGGAACGTCTTACGTTCATTGTACCACGTCTGAGGGGCTTGCTTGAGTCCGTAGATAACTTTTTTAGATGACACATATGGGAGGAGAACAGCTCATCTACAAATATTGGAGGTTGAACCATGTACACTTCTTCTTCTAGATGACTCTATAAGAACACGTTAACATCAGGCTGGCGTAGAGGCCAATTCTGTTGGACAACAAATGAGAGCACTAAACGCACAATAGTCAATTTGACAACCAGACTAAATTTGACATGATAATCAACTCCAGAACGTTGTGTAAATTCGTTTGCAATAATTCGAGCCTTATAGCGATCGATTGTTCTATCATATTTTCATGTTAACCTGTACAACCATTTGTAAGAGACAATATTTTTGTGGGGTCAAGTGGTACCAATTCCCACATCTGATTATTTAATAATGCATCAAATTTACTTTTCATTGCCCTCTGCCACTTGGGATGTTTGTTAGCTTGATTGAAGCTGGTGAGGGTGATGGTGGGGGATAAGTGAGCCAGAAAGTCAAGGATGACTTTTGGTTTGTGAATGCTATGTTGTGAATGAGTTACAATATAACTTGGAAGAGAAAGAGAAGTTGACTGAGGTTCTGTGATCGGAACAAGTTCGGGTGAAGGTTGTGGAGGTAGCAAATTGAGGTATGCATTCTCTAGTGGAGTTATGAAATAGGATATGCATTCTCTAGTGGAGTTAATGTCAAATAAAAGTACGGCTACATCTCATGCCGTAGATGATCCCACCATAGATAAATGAATGAATTTTTCGGCAAATATTCCTGATATTTCTAAAGGAGGTGAAATGTACAACTTCATTGTGAGCATGTTTCTTAAAAAAAACATCCATCAAGTTTTTTTTAAGATGCCCACTGATGAAGTTCGAAAGTCTTGATTGGAGTATAACTATCAATTATATCTTCTTAAGAAAGTATGAAGACTGTATTGTTATTTGAAAAAAATACTTTTGTTATGTCATGTTTGACATTATGCTTGTATACATAAACTTTATTTATTACTTTTTGTTTAAACATGATGATTGTATGGTTAAACTTTTAAATTCACTTGAATGTGTTTGTTGTGTTGAATTTATATAAGTGTATTTGTTGTGTTAAATTTATATAAGTGTGTTTGTTGTGTTGAATTTATATAAGTATATTTGTTGTGTTGAATTTATAAAAATATATTTATTGTGTTGAATTTATATAAATGTGTTAAGTAATATGGGAAGTATAAAAGTGCTAGTAAAGGTGAAATAATAATTGAAGGTATTTTTTTTTATTTTCAGTTGAATGGAGGAGTTGGACATTACCATATCTCCTCATTTAAGTGATTTATTAGATGAAGAAGACAAAGAATTAGAACAAATTCGGAGAGAGAAAAATGAGAAGGAATGGATGGCTATGTGTCGGCTAAAGGAGGTAAATACATCTTGATGTATTATGAAAAATATGTATTCAAAGAACCTTGTCGTACATTAAGGCGCTTCGAGAATATATTTATTCAAGAGGTATTACAAGGGAATGAAACTTGTTGTTATGAAATTTTTTGATTAAAGAAGGTGGTGTTTGTTGATTTATGCAAAGACTTAAATAAAAAATATGGACCTAGACCCACGCGTGGAATGTCTACTTATGAAATGGTAGGCATGTTCTTGATGACTTGTGCAAATGGAGTGGGAATCGAATGATACAAGATATCTTTCAATATTCCGGGGAGACGGTTCATAGACACTTTCATAGTGTTTTAAAAGCTATTTTTAAACTTGCAAGAGATATTATTAAAACACATTTAAATTATAATGATGGTGTTGGAGCTCACAAACCATGTAATGAATGATATTTGTCATTTTTTAAGTAAGTAATAATTCAATTTACTTTAAATTTTAGTATTACTTACTATATTTCTTTGATTTGTGTAAAAAAATTTAATATTGCTTGCAATAGATATTATCATAGCATAGTTTTGTTTAAAGAATTACTACTTAAGTTAAGTTCATATATTTTTAGATTTGTAGGATTGCATTGGAGTACTTGATGGTACACATATTAAAGCTAGATTGTCACAAGGTCAAGAAATACCTTATATTGGACGTAAAGGTTATCCTAATCAAAATGTTCTTGCCGTTGTAGATTTTAATATGTATTTTACATTTGAATGGGCTGGGTGGGAAGAAGCAGCTCATGATAGTCGTATCTTTGGTGAGGCTCTTCGTAGACATGAGTTCAACTTTCCGCATCCATTAGGTAACAAATATTATTTAGTTGATGCAAGATATTCACACATGAAAGATATATGGCTCCATACAAAGGAGATAATGTGAGATATCACCTTTTGGACTTTCGCCATGGTGCAACAAGACAATTGCGAGAGCCAAGAGGACGCATTGAAAAATTTAACTATTTGCATTCTTCGTGTAGAAATATAATAGAGCGTACATTTGGTGTTTGGAAAGCAAGGTGGTCTATTTTGCGAGATATGCCTCACTATCACATTGACACTCAAAGAGACATTATACTTGCTACTATGACCATTCACAATTATATTAGAAAAAAAGGCAATGTAGATGATGCATTCCAAACGACTGAGAATGAGTGATATATTCCATCAGTTGATTCCGATGTAGGCCCATCTTCAAGAGCTAATAATATAAATGAAGAAAATATGGGAGAACAAAGTGATGATACTTATTGGATGAGACTTCGTGATATGATTGCTAATGACATTTCTAATGCTTAATGCTTATATAATTCGAATGATATTTTCACTTTTTGTACTAGTGAAGTATTCTCTATTATTTAAACACTTCTATTTGTACCAAACCTTCTAATCTTGGAATATGAATGCATGTTTATTTATATATATTATCTTTCTTTCACTATTTTTTTAATAAATAATTTATGATAGTAAGAGAAATAATTGAATGATAAATAAATACTATTATTCATAAATGTAATTAAAAAACATCTTAAATTCTTTATGTGAAATATGAAGCGACGTGCATGCCATTAGAAAGAATAAACATTATTGGTTGGTTAAATGTTAGAAGTTTTTTGAGAGGTCAAGAAAAAATTGGAATAATTGGTATATTTTAGCAATTGAATATCTCAATCATGTTTCCATTTCGATCATGAAAAAAGAGTTGATCTATCGTAAAAAAGGTCCAAACTTGTATATATATATATATATATATAAATAATTTTTCTTTTACTATTCTTTTTATATAATTTTTCTTTTACTATTCTTTTTATATAATTTTTCTTTTACTATTCTTTTTATAAATAATTTATCACAACAGAAAAATATTAATATGATAGATAATAACTATTACTCATGAATAAAATTAAAAGACATCTTAAAATTTTCATGTGATCTATCTAAATTATATATTTTAAAAATTAAAAATAAATTGTGTACATAAAATTTACTTAAATAATAAGTTTATATTGATATTGAATTAAATATAAATTTATTTTACTTTATTTTATTTTTTTAGACAGAAAAATCTTAAAGTAATAAGTTTTTATAATGTTAACAGCTTGAAGGACATTTCAGATTTTTTAAATTAAAAAAGTGCTTAAACACTTATGTTTCAAACACATCAACAACTTGTTTTCAACTATAACATTTTTATCCAAACACGTAACTGCTTATTTTTCAAATAAATTTCAACACTTTCTAAAGTATTTTTTAAAAACTATTCTTTTCAATTAATCCAAACGAGCTCTAACTCCTTTGGAAACTAAACCACTTGAGAAAATAAAGAACTTAATTACTAGATGAAAAAGAGATCAAACAATAATTAACATGTGCTCTAATAATGTGACTTATTACTACTTTGAGATGATACAACTTTAAGTACAAAATCAATTTTTACTATATATATGGTACGTATACAGTTTTTCTCTTTCTATATATATATTTGGTTAGATAATTATAATTTATAAGCACATAAATAAAATTTACTCGATTTAAAGTGAACTTTGTCCAAAATTCAACGGAACATGTAAGATTCAAATGACACAATCAACTTGCATAATTTATATTTTCTCCTTTAACGACACTATTCAAATAATATACGTATTCTTGAATAAATCGTTCTTAAAATTATAATTTTTTACCTAATCAACTTAAGTCTGTAAAATCGTTTCTTTCCTTTGAATAACCCAACAAAAATGATACTCAATATTTATTAGAAAGGAATTTAAATATCATAAGGATATTTGTTAATATAAATATTTTTTATATTATCAATTTAGCAAGCTTACTTAATTGTCACCACATAAAAAGTCATATATCGTGATCAATTTTTATTTTTCCTTGTTAGTATAGGCATAACACATGCTGTCAAATTAGACATATCGTTGGTCTAACTCATATATATTATATATATTTTTTATAAAAATAAATGAAGCTTCTATATTCTTACACATTATATCAAATAAAAATTTATTCATATTCAATATTTTAAATAAATTTATTATAATTAAATATGTAATTTGAAATAAATATATATATATATATCACTCCCTCTGGTCCATGTTGTTCATATTTGATACACTCTTAACAAAAAAATTTAATGACATAAATTAGAGGCTATATTCTAATATTACGCTTTCAAAATTATTTTTCTTATAAATATAAAGTAGTTAAGAACCTGTTTCAATTAAATTTGAACAATTTACTTAATTTGGACTAGAGAAAATAATTAGTTATAATTAATCATAATAATAATAATATTTTCCATGTCCCCTATCCCCCAAAAGCTAAGGAAAAGAAAGTTGTTAAGTTAATCACTCACTTTGAATTCAAGTAAAGTACACTTGACACTCAAGTGTCAATCCCAATTATTCATTTTTTTGGTTCAATTTTTATATATTTTTTTCTTGATACATTTTAAAATTTAAAACTCTCTCAATATTATACTAGTAATATTTATTAATTATTGAAATTGACTTTACGTCCTAAGCAACCGAAACTCTTAAAAATTCATATTCAACTATATATTTGACTAGAGTTTAATTAAAGATTTTGAATTAATTTGAAAAAAATAATAAATATTTGTTTGACTTAGATTTAAAACATTATCTTTAATTTGCAAGTTTCATAAAACTTATATTAGTTCAATAATAATAATATACCTAATTGAATCTCACAAGTGAGGTTTGAAAAAGGATAAAATATACGCAAACCTTATTATTATCTCATGAAAGACTATTTTTGAAAGACTCTCATAAAAAAATATCAGGTTCCAAAAAGCAAAAGAACTGAAATTAGTTCAAAATCTTTATTTTTTTTCAAATTCCAAAAATTTAAATTTTCAAATTTCATTTTTTTAAATGTTTTTTTCTCTCCCTTCATTTCTAAGTTTGCAAAGTGAAAAAGGTGTGGGCACCTCACAAGTCTCATCTGTCTTAAATCCCAAATTTTTCCCAACTAATCTTCACAACAATATCAGCTGTACCTGTGCTGGTTTTTCAAGTCTTCTCTATTTCTTCCTGAGATCTAGAAAAATCCCTAAAAGACAAAAATGGCGGAAGCGAAGGATCCTACTTCCATACCACTAAGTCAAGCTTCTGAAGATCCTGAAGACCCCATCAAATCTACTCCTGCTTCCCCCAGTTCTTCTACCCGAAAGGTCAGTTTTTCTTTCCAAAAGCTCTCTGAATTTGTTTAATTTTTTTTTTTGGAGTTTTAGGGGAAATTTACTCTTGCCCTTAAATCCGATGGAGGAAAGGGGAAATGGATATTTGTGTTTGCGGTAGGAAGTGTTGTTTTTTGATTTTGGAAAGTACGGGAAATGGAGAAGGAATAGGAAAGAATTGCTTAAATGGGAAAATGGGTGTTTTGTGTTTTCCACAGGACATGGACAAACTTGTTGAAAAGTATTGACTATTGAGTTTGGATATTTAATTTTTTGGGGGTCAGACGGTAGTATATATATTTACAATATCTGAATTAACAATTTGGATAATTGCATGTCTTGTTTGGCCATAGATTTTGAAGTTGGAACTTGAAAATTTGAGTTGTTGAAGTTGTGTTTGGACTTGCATTTTACTTGGGAAGAATTTGGATTTTTGTGAGTGGAAGTGAAATTTCTCAATTTCTCCCTATTTGAAAATATCTGATGATCAGAAATTTCATGGACAAACAGATATTTGGAGATAAATTTTCAAAATCTGATCCAAAATCTATGGACAAACGCGAACTAAGTGTGTGGAGAACACTTGTATTGAAGTCGACACAATTGATTCTTAAGATGACCTTTTGATATTTTGTCATCTTATATACCTGCTCAAGTACAATGTGGTTAGTTTGTATTTCTTTCACTTGGGTTAGGGGGTTGATCAAATAATTAGAGTCAATTTATGCACAAAAAGGTGTATGTTAATAATCTAAATGTGAAAATATAGGAAAGTGGGCATTCTCGCCGCTAAATGTTAATTTTGATATGATCAAAATCAGAGATTTTGTGCATCTTTATAAAAAAAGGTTATAGATTTTGTGCATCTTATCTACCATCAGCCTATGCAAGCGTACATTCTTGTGTGTGGTAGAAAGATATCACTTTTAGAAACTATATTGCCTGGACTTTTCAAATCCTCCAAAATTCATTGCATTTTTTGAGGATCCGACACGAATGTGCGACATTTTTGCAAAGTCTAAGCAACATAGGTTAGAAACCCTCTAGTTACTTAAATCTGTTTGATTTTATATTCAAAAAAAGTTATATGAACAGGTTTATCTGGTTACTGTAAAGAGATTTAAAGACCTTTCGACAAAACTTGAATTCTGAAAAGAAGTTCAAACTGGTAAACAAGTGGTCCAAGTCAGACTAAATGATTTAAGAAAATCTAGGTTCTTTGTAGAGTTTAGCAGTATATTAACTTGTCCTTTTCCTACCCAATGCATCAATATATATTCTACATTTGTTTATCTGGTTCTTTTGTAGAATTTATCGTAACTTTCAGAATTGAATCTGGAAAAGAATCTTTGAACAGGAAAACAACACATGAGAACAAATAATCCGAAAATGATAGACACTTGAGCTGTATTTTCAGTCTGGAATTTACTGTGCGTTTTTGTGCACTGACAATGAGAATCTTCTGAGAAAAGGACATATTTAATTTAAGCATTTCTCTCTATACATATTCCTATAGGCAATTTACTTGCATATATCTTAATAGTTTTTCATACACCTTTTTCAGGCTTGCTGTTATTTTCTTCAAAGCTGGGTATCTAAGAAGTTTATGACTGGATGGTAATTGCTTTTCTCTGTGTTGCTTTACCAATTTTAATAGGTTTTGGCAATCTTTCTATCCTTAACAACTCTAAAATTTGAAATTGCAGTGTGGTTCTCTTCCCTGTGGCGGTTACATTCTTTGTGACATGGTGGTTTATTCAGTTTGTCGATGGTTTCTTCAGTCCACTATATGAACAAATTGGCATTGACATATTTGGTAAGTCCAGTTTTCCACAATTTTGATAGCTGCAGTTAGTTTTCTGTATTAAGGTGATTTATCCAACTTCTTGATAATTAATAGTTCAGTACCCCTGCATATTTAAGACATCCCCATATTTTCATTATTCTGCATAACTGCAACTTCACAAGATAATATTGCAAATTGTTCTTTGAAATTGAACTTATCAGCTACATATATCCCTTTGTGAACGTGTAAAAAGTTACTATCTCCTTTTGTGAGGAGAAATTTAATGAAATGAATGATAAACTTTCCTTTGCTTACTGTATTGAAGAGTCGGAGCAATATGAAAATGGAGAAGTTTTGGTGATTATATTTTCTTGTCTTGTCTTCGGTGGTTCTTGTCAATTTTGATTATTTTGTTTGATAGGAGTAGAGATGGAAGTAAGGTTTTGTTTCTGGTAACTGAGGATTTCAGTCAGCGGCTTCAAAGAGAATACTGCTTTCAGCATACAACCAACTATATCCAGCCTTTTAAGTCTACAATGCTCGTGGTTTACCTGGCATAACTAGAAATATAAGGAGTGCATAGCCATTTATTGTGCTTTCTTTCTTTCTTCCCTCAATACATAACTTGAGTTTAGGATTTAGCAATTATCCAGCTGCTGATCAACAGAGGAGAGCATGGTTTCAATTGCCAAAAGAAATTCTTTGACTAACCCTTGTGAATTGCTCTGCTCTTAGAACTGTGATGTTGATATCAGTGTATATGTAAAAATACACTTCTCTTTTCCCAAGTTGTAAATTCCTCTCGCTCATGAGGAAGCCATTATTGCCCATTCTTTGTCATCAAATACCTAATATTTTATCACTTGAAGAACTTTAGCTTTTTTTTGATGGTCAATTATGTCATTAGTTATCTTTCCATGTTTCATACACATTGATAAATCTCTTGTTTCCATGGCATGGATTATTTGTTGTCTACTTCCCTCCTTGTATTAAAAGTTGTTACGTTCATTATATATTGCCCAGATCTCCTGACTTTTGAGACATTTGTTTTTGGTGCAGGACTAGGATTTGTCACATCTCTTGTTTTTGTATTCTTAGTTGGAGTTTTCGTTTCGTCATGGCTGGGTGCTACTGTGTTCTGGATTGGGGAATGGATTATTAAGCGAATGCCATTTGTCAAACACTTATACTCTGCCTCAAAGCAGATTAGTTCTGCAATATCTCCAGGTAAAGCTACAGATATTCCTTCTTCTGAAGAGAAGAATGATGAAATGAAACTTTCTGTTTATTATGTGGGGCATGGAAAGGAGTGGTGCACTTGTCTAATTCACTTCTGGATCCATCTCTTGCTACTACCATCCTGCGATGGGAAGGGGAAAGAGGGACAATTGGGTTATTTTAGGGAAGATTGTGGAGATCTGTCTTTTTTAGTAGTTTACAGAATATGTTACTATCACCTTTTCCTTTCATCAAGAAAAGGTGGATACCAAAAGAAAGAAAAAGCAAGGATAATCTCTAGAGGTGGAGTGTAGTGAATTTCAGAGCTGTGAAGTAAACATGTGAAATCTTGAATAGACTTTCATGTGCTTTCCTGGGCTTCCATTTCAATATAAAAGAGTGTAAAAGAGCATGGGGATCGAGACCACCAAGACAGACAAATACATCAAATTTGTGCTTTGAAGACTATGAAATAAATACTTTATTTTGAGAGTTGAGGTTGCTACATGGAATATTTTGATTTTTTGCTGTATTTTCTTATTTTCTTTTTGTTCTTGATACTGACGTCTAATACGTATATTATCTACAGACCAGAACACCACTGCTTTTAAGGAAGTGGCAATCATTCGTCATCCTCGTGTGGGTGAATACGCCTTTGGTTTTATAACATCATCAGTTACTCTTCAGGTATTTGTTCCCTGTAGAATTTTTTCCCTTTATAGAGAGAACCATCTTCTTTTATCACTTCCAGAAATGCATATTTTCTTTTGCTGCTATACAAATAGACTAGAAAAATCTGTCAATTCGAGTTTCTTCACCGTTTAGATTCTGTATCAATTTGTTCATATTCTTCAAACGGTATCTAATTTTCACACAAGGTTTCACTGGGATATATTTTTTCTGCTTGTATCATGACGCACAAATGCTGATCGCTTTTTATTTGATAAGTGCTGAATGTTCTTTTGATGTGCATAAGTTCTTTGTTGAACTACTGACATTTTTCAAAGCTAAGCTCCTCATTCTCGGAACATTTTATGAATTTGTTAGCTGATATCAATATTCTTCATTGACACATTAGTTCTGGATGACAGACAGATGAAGGGGATGAAGAATTGTGTAGTGTTTTTGTCCCAACAAACCATTTGTACATTGGTGATGTACTCCTTGTTAACACCAATGATGTCATAAGACCAAATATGTCCATCCGCGAAGGCATTGGTACGTCTCTGGTTTTTTGGCAACTCGTCTTTAAAATATCACTCGTTGTTTAGTACTAGTAGCTTGATGACTGGTCGAAGCATGCATCTCACTTGATGGTGTCTTTAGTTTAGTGAATTGTCCAACTTTCTAAGCTTATCCATTGGTGAGGTTATGTCCAAATGCTTCATGAGTTTCGGGTCTGTTTACGAAACTATTTTCAAGTTTCTCTAACAGTGAAACCAAAAAATGCAGAAATCATCATCTCTGGAGGAATGACCATGCCTCAAAGGATCTCTCATGTGGCAAGAGTTGCACGACAAAGTGAAAAAATTCCACTGAACAGAATTAAGTGAAAATAGTGATGAACACGGTAATGTAGGGCTGCTTGTAATTAGTCAAAGGAGGAAAAAAGAAAATCATTTATACATTGCTGTAATTTTTCGGATCGATCAGGTGCTCTTCAATATGTTGTATTATGTCTTTGTTGTCAAGTTACAGTAAAGTTTTTTGTTGAAGGTTAAATTCATGTCCATCTCAGGCAATCAAACATGGATGATGGAACCAAACAGATAATAGAGTATGAAAGAAGAGAGTATTTTCTAAATCCTCTGTAGCCTGCTTGTTATAAATGTGAATCGAGGGCTTTGAAATCAAATTTTTCATGACCTGTGTCGGGACAAACCAAAAATGCTAGACAATGTACACCGAATTCAATTACGACAGTGTCTTTTCAAATAGGCCCTAAATGCATTATCTCAAATGGCATTGGAAAGAAATTTCCCTACTAAATCAAATCAAGAGTCTTTCATAAACAATCAAACATAGTAGCATTAATTTACCAGCTTGACACTTTTTTACCCCACCCCAGTTGACACTTTCCTCCAATATTCTGTATCCTAGTAATCTTCTCAGCCAACAAATCTAAATTTTCAGATGTACTATCTTGTCACAATTCAGAAAAAGCCAATTTGTGTTTTCCCAAGTTAAAAAGGTTCTTACTAGATGGCTTGATAATGTTTGTACTATTCATCTCCTTTTTTTCACTTTAACCTTTCTTTTGTACTAGAGCTGATACACAAATTAATGAATATTGTCTTATTTACTGTCTTTATTGTAGTTTCTAACTTTCTCTTAATTATACTCTATCCATGTTATTTAAGGCACCCCACTAGGCCAATTGGTACAATCACAAGAATTTTCCTTTCTCCATTTTAATTTATGTGATACTTTTTTTTTAGTCAATTTATATTTAGTAGTATAATTTATACTTTTTTGTACAGTTTATTTTAATTAGAATGTCAAAAAAAAATTCTAATTAAATTTTGTGTTTAGTCAAAAACTTAGTACAAATTGACACTCAATTTGAGAGAGAATCAGAGGGCAAAAGGAAGAAAAAGAATCAGATTCTTGATTAGACAAAACTCAATTCTCTGTCTTTCTCTATTACATGTCATGGATTATTGGTGCAATCATTTCTTCAACTAGCTTCACTAATTACAATGTAATTAATCTTTGATTACCATCTAATCTTCCCTTAAATCACTACATTCATTTTAGTTATTCAATTTGTCCATACTTTTATTGTTTTCACCCCTCTCTAAACCCAATTGACCCATTTCTAGTACTTGTTTCCCCCCCTTTTTTGCACAACTCTATACTCAAATAGAGAAATATTACAATCTCTTAGACACAATAAATAAATGTGCATTTTATTTGGCTTTATTTGATATATATATACCCTTTAACTTCGGTTGTGCATAAATAGATACTTAAACTTGTACAAGAGTTGAATAAGTAGACAAACACATCTTACTTGGCATCCGATGTGGTAATTCACATCCTATATGACATGCTAAGTGGCGCCCTACGTATATTTGTCTACTTGTACATGCATCATGTCAAAGTTGGAGTGCGTAGATGTTACTTGAGACCAAGTCAAAAAACATATTTATGTATTACGTCGAAATAAAATGCTGGTAATAGCCCTCTTTAACTTGAGAGGAAAGAACTTGAACAGAATTTAAAATGGTCAGAATTTGTTGGCACTCAAAATGGAGCATGTAAATTTCCAATGCTTCATTGGCTGCGGAAAGGATCTCCTTTCTCTGTTCTTAATCCAAGAATGAAAAAGTAAAGGTAGTTTTAATTAATCCCAAGTAAATAAATAAGTATAAAAGGTTAAAAAGAAGAAAAGAAAGGATTTTTATCACCAAAAAGCAGAGAATAAACCAGCTAGCTACCTTATTCTTGAATACATTGTCTGTAAGAACTATGGTTTTTCCTCTACATTTCAATATTCCAATGCCATTCTGTTCTTTTGTTTTCTATCCAACCATCTTTTCATTCTTGTTCATCTCACATGCCTTGAAGTTACATAATGGTAATGAAACTGATATGCAAGCCTTACTTGCCATCAAAGAAGGGATAACTCAAGATCCTTATGGTATTTTTACTTCATGGAATGATTCAGTCCATTTATGCAGCTGGGAAGGTGTCACTTGTGGTCATCTTCATCAAAGAGTCGCTAAACTACACTTAACATCACTTGACTTAGTAGGTACTTTGTCACCTTATGTAGGAAATCTTACTTTTCTTACTGGTCTTGACCTTGATTTCAACAATTTCCATGGAAAAATCCCACCACAGGTTGGTGGTTTGTTTAGGCTTCAGCATCTTAGTTTGACTAATAACTCATTTTCTGGAGAGATACCGATAAATCTTTCTCGTTGTTTGAATCTTGTTGTACTTGGTTTTGGTTGGAACAAATTGTCTGGAAAGATTCCATTTGAGTTTGGTTCATTGCAAAGGCTTGAGAGATTGCAAGTTCACAACAACAACCTCAATGGACTAATCCCAGAAACCTTAGGTAATCTTTCTGCAATAAAATCAATTTCCTTATCAGTTAACAATTTGGAAGGAACTATTCCTAGTTCTCTTAGCCAATTGAAGACATTGAATTATCTTGGCTTGGGTATAAATAAGTTATCTGGTATGGTACCTGCTGCAATTTTTAATCTTTCATCTCTTGAGATATTCACAGTTCATTATAATCAGTTGTATGGAACTTTGCCATCAGACTTTGGCTTAAGTCTTCCTAGGTTGAAAGTTCTAAAGATTGGTCATAATTGGTTTACTGGACCCCTTCCAAAGTCATTGTCTAATGCTTCAAATCTAGTTGAACTTGATACATATGGTAGCAATTTCAGTGGCAAAGTGTCAATTGACTTTGGGGGCTTATCGGATCTTTGGTGGTTGATTCTTGGATCAAATTCCATTGGAACAGGAGAAGTTGATGACTTGAGTTTTTTCAGTTCTTTGAGTAGATGCAGAAACCTGAAAGTTCTGGATTTGAGTGATTGTAAATTCGGAGGTGTGCTACCTGATTCTATTGCAAATTTATCGACAACTCTTCTGTCACTAGGATTGGGAGGTAATCAACTATTTGGTAGCATTCATTCAGGAATAGGTAATCTTGTTAACTTGACTGTATTGCAATTGCAAAAGAACAATTTTTCTGGAAGCATTCCCGAAGTCATTGGCAATCTTCGTAGGCTTCAGTTAGTGGATTTATCTGAAAACAAGTTTTCAGGAAGTATTCCATCTTCTATGTCTAACATGATTCGATTATATTCACTTCATTTGCAAAAGAATGAGTTAACTGGTGATATTCCCTTTAGTTTTGGTGACTTCCAGTACTTGCAAGATTTAGACCTTTCTCAGAATCATCTAAGTGGTACCATACCAGTTGGAGTTATGAGTTTGTCTTCCTTAACAAATTCTCTTAATCTTGCTGACAATCAATTGTCCGGTCTGTTATCAGTTGAAATTGGAGCTCTCAACAATCTTGGGAGATTGGATATTTCTAATAACATGTTGTCTGGGAAAATTCCAAGTAGCATAGGGAAGTGTGTAACTTTGGAGAGCCTTCTTTTAGCTGGCAACTTCTTTGAAGGTATAATTCCTTCATCCTTTAGTTCTTTGAAACGTCTCGAAGAATTGGATCTTTCTCGCAACAATTTATCTGGTCAAATTCCAACATCTCTTCAGCTTATTTCCTTAAAAAAGGTGAACTTGTCTTTCAACCAGTTTGAGGGTCAGTTGCCAACAGAAGGTGTTTTCAGAAATGCATCGGCATTCTCCATATTGGGGAATAAGAAACTTTGTGGGGGTATACCAGAACTGGAGTTGCCAATATGTCCAAACACTGAACCTAAGGGAAGAGATAAGTTCCACAACATTAAGCTAATGATCCTTCTTCTTTCTGGACTTGTGGCACTGGTTTTGATCATGTCTTTTGTCATAATCTTTCAGTTAAGAAAGTCAAGGGGAGAGCCTTCTTTAACATCTTCACCTGCAGGGGGTTTGACGGTTACTTATGAGACCTTATATAGAGCAACAAATGGATTCTCTTCTGCCAATTTGATTGGGAATGGTAGCTTTAGTTCTGTTTACAAAGGGGTACTTGATCCAGGTGAAATTATGGTTGCAGTGAAGGTGATAAACATTGACAAACGAGGGGCTTCTTCTAAGAACTTCATGGCTGAGTGTGAGGCCCTGAGAAACATTAGGCATCAAAATCTTGTCAAATTCTATACTGCCTGTTCAACTAGTGATTTTGAGGGTAATCCGTTTATAGCTTTAGTTTACGAGTATATGCCTAATGGGAGCTTAGGAAGTTGGTTGCATCCTATTCCGGGAGCTGATGCCTCAACTAATGAGGTGAGAATCCTAGGTCTAGTTGAAAGACTAAGCATTTCAATTGATGTGGCTTGTGCACTGGAATATCTTCATCACCATTGCCACAATCCACTTGTGTATTGTCAATTGAGTCCGGACAACATTCTTCTCGACAACGACATGACTGCCCATGTGGCTGATTTTGGATTAGCAATGTTTTTCTCAGAAGCCATGAGAAAATATAGTTCAATTGGATATGCTGCACCAGGTAAGGTTGTTAAACCTATCAGCTAGCTAGGTTCTTGCTGATTCCATTACTCACAGGTTTTAAATACTTCAAAGTTGATGGTCCATTATCTTTAAACTTGACTTGAAGTCATTCTTGTTCTTTCATATGGAGCACTAATAGTCCTCTATGTTTATAATCTTGCTGCAGTTTTAGGCCTCCCTCAAACTTTTGTATTTTTTTCCTTTTTCCTTTTTTTTGAGATTGAGAGATTCATCATGTTAGATTTCACGTGAAACACAAAACTTTCTTTCCTTGCAACATTATTTGTCTACAATAAATTAATATAGTTTGAAAAATAAAGGTAGATTCTTGGTTTAGTTACAATGATGCTTGGACTAGTACTACAAAACAAGGAACACGGACACTTCTTCTCATCTTCTCTTTCATGGAGTTATTGTTCCTATTAAACATACAGGAAGATGACTGAACATTCCATATACTAAATTGTGGACAAAACCAACATTAAAAAGTTCACAGAAGTTTGGAGGACACCAAAAGTAGACCAAATATTAAAAACATGGGGGACTATAAGTGCTCAATATAAGGAAAACTTTGAGTCATAGCCCAACGATAAGGGACTATTTTGGGTCTTTTCTCGTTTCATCTTGAGAGAGTTTTCATATTGATTTTACATTTTTTCTTTCCTCTGTGGGCAGAGTACAGAATGGGAGGTAAGGCTTCCGCATTTGGTGATGTTTACAGCTATGGGATCCTTTTGCTAGAGATGTTTACTGGAAAGAGACCTACTGACAGCATGTTCGAAAATGGACTGACTCTTCACAGTTTTGCTAAGACGGCTTTACTTGATGAAGCAGTAGACCCCATGCTTCTACCTAGCAGCAGAAGAGAAAGACAAGAGGCTGAGGAAGAAGGAGGACTTATCAATCCAGACGATTCTAGTATAAAACAAACGCAGGAATGCTTGATCTCGATAATACAGATTGGAGTTGCATGTTCAGTTGAATCCCCGAGAGAAAGGATGGATATTGATGATGTTATCAAGGAACTCCAACTAATTAGAGACATTCTCCTTGCTTCTCATGTAATTCACAGCTCAACCAGCGGGTAAATTTGCTATACTAGCTTTGTTTTTGATTTATAAACCTGAGAGTTGATTGTTTTCTAAAGAAAATATTAAGATGCTTATATCACTACAACAAAAGAGATATTAAGTGACAATAGATTTTTCTTTTAGCGGTAATTGAGTTATTATCTTTGCATCCAGACGACATTTATACAGAGTGTTGGTTATGCTTAACATGCAGTTCTACTGCTAGATATTGAGAAATTCTTAAGGCAACCTCCTTGATGAAATTCCATTGTATTTCTCTTCTTTTGAAGAGAAAAAAAAATCTATCAGCTTGTTGATCGTTGTCTTTCTTTCCTCGATTTCAGGAGCTTGAGGTTTGAAGGATCTTCCAGTCGTTCTATTACTAGTAACTGGCAAAATTTCACATCATTTCGTCTGCCTTGATATTATTGGTGAAGAACTCGAGGACATCAATGGATACTTGTATATGAAAAATTATTCTTGCAGATTGAAGTTGTTAATCATCAGTTCAATCATTTGTTCATTTGGCCTAATGCTGGTTAGTTTAGCAGAATTTAAGCAAATGGAATTGTCTATGTATGATGTTATGACTTGGAAAGGGTCATCAATTATTCAACTTTTGAAGTCTAGCTACCACAGTCTTGCAAGAATTTACACTTGATCATGAAAGAGAGTATGCAATTACCTTCTTTCTTTCTTCTAAAAAAGGTCAAAAATATGAATTAGTACATGGATTAAAATCTAAAATAAGATGAAAATGTGAGTCCGGAGTCAAAAGGGCAACAAATTTGCTGAAAAATTCCAAATAGATTGTCTTCAAATGTTTGAGGAAATTTACTTCTTCTAACAAGAGGAGAAAACCTTTTAAATAGATTGTTTTCATAATGTTCATCCAAATATAATATTTGAAGTTCACATTGTAATAGGTATTTCAATGTTAAATTACAAATTTAAAATTTAGTAGTTGCTTTCCTAAATAAGGCTAACCATGTAGATATTATGAGTGTGAGTTCTTTATGAATCCAAGTAACAAGGCTAACAAAGATGGTTTGACTAAATCATCAATTTTAATCAAGCAATTAGTTAGGAAATTTTGTACCAAACATACAATTACTCCAAATGAACTTTTTTTTCTATGATATATTGTGACAACAAGCATTTCTAAAATTCTCTTGATTTTGTGAGGCTATATATGGTACTAACAGTAAATAGTCTCTATTTCACAGTTGTAATTCTATGTATACTAACCTCCATCAGTAAAATTCTGAAGATGATAATTTGATTAGCTTATTACCATCTGCTTATTACCATCTGATCTATCTTTACTATTATTTATCCTCTTAGACTCAAGAAATAAGTTCTTGACTGTGTGAATCTCTTTCAAAGCTATGCTTATTGGCATCCGATTGCTTGGCGATGACCCAGAACATGAAAGTCCTATTTTCAAGATTGAGAGTAAGCATCCTTCTATCATTGTGCTGGCATTTAGCTTGGTTATATACTCATCATCTTGAAGTATCGCCTTTTCTTCTAAATCACTTGCATTGTCTTCATGTCTGTTGTGTTCATCATATGCCAAGAGCAACGATGGATCAGCAATTTCCGTGACACGTCTAGGCATATTGGCTTTGACATGTTGGTGAATATTCAGGCCGTCTTTGAAGAGATCATCAGTTGGCCTTCTGCCGGTGAACAACTCTAGCAACATGATACCATAGCTGTAAACATCTCCTAGAGTGGACACATTTACACCTGATCCATATTCTGCAAGATAAGGATGAATTATGTTAGGACAATGAAGACTTACTGTTTGGTATGTTCATCAGACTCCGTGTCAAGTCAAAACCACACAAACAAGTCAAAGCGGAGGGAGTACATGAGATTGAGGTACAAAAACATCTTACATGTTGGGACATTATGCAAGAGAAAGTCAAAATGGATAAATGACATACCTGGTGGGATATAACCTATAGAACCCTTTAGTGCAATAGAAGTGTGTTTGTTCCATAATGATTTGAAGAGAAATTTTGCCAATCCAAAGTCACCAACATGGGCAGTCATGTCTTCGTCGAGGAGTATGTTGCTCGGTTTTAAATCACAGTGAACAATTGGTACTTGGCAATTGTTGTGGAGATAGTCAAGTGCTGAAGCAACATCTATTGCGATGTTTAGTCTTTGGATAATATCGAGGCATTTCTCATCACCTTTCGAGTGCAGCCAGTCATCTAAGCTTCCATTTTCCATGAACTCAAAGACTATACATTTGAAATCATTTCCTTGGTAATCGATGCTTGAACAGACAGCGATTATCTTAAGGAGATTACGATGCTTTATGCTTTTCAACACTCTGCATTCATCCGAAAAGCTTTTCAAAGCGCCTCTTTGTTGTAGGTTCAATACTTTCACTGCCATTACTTTATCAAAAACCTGAAACTGTCCTCTATATACAGAACCAAAACTTCCTGTACCAACCAGATTATCTTCAGAAAATCCATTGGTTGCCTTAAATATATCTTGGTAAGTTATTTTTTCTGCCAAAATTGGATCATTAAACAAAGTTGGTTCATCATCATCAAAATGTTCAAACCGCTTTCCTCTTGAGGACCGTCCAGTGAGATCTCTCTTTCTTGAGTTCCTAATTACTATATAACAAGCTACAAAAGAACATAAAAGTAAACATAAAAATGTAACCGATATAATGATTGCTACTTTGGTCCTTGAACTAATGTGTTTCTTTGATGATGCATCTTTTTGTTTAGGGCATGTAGGAAATTTGTAGTTTGGAGGACCTCCACATAGTTCATGATTCCCTGAGATTGAGACCGCGCTTGCATTTGCAAAGATTCCTTCAGTTGGTACTTCGCCTTCAAGTTCGTTGAATGAAAGATCAAGCTTCCTAAGATATGGAAATTTCTCAAGAAACTCTGGTATTCCTCCTGAGATGTTATTGTGTGACAAATCCATTTCTTCTAAACCTCTTAAACCTTGCAAGGATTCAGGAATTTCTCCTCGAAACAGGTTATTATTCGCTATGAAGCGCTCTAAGCTGACACAGCTACTTAGAGTGCTCGGAATTTCACCTGATAATTTGTTATGTGAAATATCCATTTCCTTGAGATTTATCAACTTTCCGATTTCAGCTGGCAAGGAACCGGTCAAAGAATTGTTTGCTAAACCTAAAGCAATTGAAAGAGAAAAAAGACCTGCAAGCTCCTTTGGTATGGAACCAACAAGATTATTTCCTGTAAGGTTTAGCACTGATAAATGGGTGCATATCCCGAGCTCTGGAGGAATGTTTCCTTCTAATTCATTGTCCTCGAAGTGTAAAGTAGACAGTGATGTTAAGTTACCGATAGAGGATGGAATCCTTCCAGACAACTTGTTTCCATTCAACTCCAGTCCTTGCAGGCGTCGAAGCTTACCTAAAGACTCAGGAACGCTGCCTCTCAAGTTGTTATTACTCAGTGATAGAAAGGTCAAATTAACAAGGTTTTCTAGTCCTGTAGGAAATGAACCAACTATCATGTTATAACCCAGACCAAATATTTCTAGCGTCGTGGAAAGGTTACTAATCGATTTAGGCAATTCGCCTCCCAAAATATTGCCCTGGAAGCTAAGAACTTGCAGACTTGTGCAGTTAACTAGAAAATCAAGAAACCTCAAATCCCCACTTCTGTTTCTTCCAAGACTATTGACCTCAAAGTTCATCCTGTACAACTCTTGCAATTGTCCTAAACTTGTAGGGACACTTCCAGTGAGCATATTTTGAGACAATTCAATCACACCAAGCTTTGAAGCATTTGGTAATGAAACAGGAATTGGTCCCGTGAAATAGTTCACAGCACCAGCAAACACCTCAAGATTTGGAAGAGTGAGGCCTATATCTGATGGAAGCTCTCCATACAACAAGTTTTGAGTAACAGAGAAATAGTAAACAGAGGATATATTGAAAAGTGATTGAGGAATTGTACCATTCAACTGATTTCCATAAACTTGGAAGATTTGCAAGTTTGACAAACGACCAATATCTTGAGGTATTGGTCCTTGTAGATTGTTAATAGCAAGGGAAAGACCTCGAAGAGACGAAAAGTTTCCTATCCAAGACGGAATGCCTCCTGTGAGATTGTTGCTTCCAAGGCCTAAATAATTCAACTTTGAAAGTGAACTGAGCTGATCAGGCAATACTTTCCCAACTAGACTATTATATTCTAGAGCAAGTGATCTAAGTTCTTTACAGTAACTCAGATTAGCAGGAATGGTTCCAGTAAAAGAATTCCAAGTGAGATTGAGATGTTGCAGCTGCATGAGCTTGCCAATTTCCATAGGGACTTCACCATCGAAGCTATTATTCCTAAGATTTATCGCTGTTAGGAACGTGAGGTTCCCAATAGAAGGTGGTATGGATCCAACGAGCTTTAGTGATCTCAAGTCAAGAATCATGACTCTTTGAAAGGAGGGGTTGCATGTTATGCCTGTCCAATTGCAGTAATGGAGAGATTTGTTCCAAGAAGACATGACTTTGAAAGGATCATCAGTGATTCTACTTTTGAAGTCTAGCAAAACTTGTTCATCAAAGGTTGAGACTGTCATAGACATAACAAGAATAATTGAACAATGGATGTATGATACTAACCACTTGAAATTCATAAAAGATTGCTCCAGTTTGTTTGGGAATAGAAAACAAGACTATTTCCCCTCTTTTTTTTTATTTTTTATCTATACTCTTCTAAAAATAATATCAAATTTGAGATGATATTTTGCAGTAGGCATTTATTAGCTAGTGTTCATACTTCTCTATTTGGTGGGACTTGCATTTATTAGCATAGAAATTTAGCACTTTTCATTTCTAAATCTCACAATAAAAAGTCATGGGTGGTTACATACACTTCTCAAAGGATAAGATATCAGTTTTCACCATTAAACACATGTCTAAGGATGTACTCAAATCCATGTTTTAAAAATATAGTATTGTTAACCCTTAAAATGATATACTAGTTGAATTTGTAGACGTGACTCAAAGGATATGTGGAATGAGATGACCAAAGTACGTGATTTGTGTATTTTGACATGCTTAATTTGTGTGAACGGGGTAAAAGAAAAACAAATATGGTATTAAAACAAAGTTATAAAGGAAAGGTATAGAATCAGCCCGGAATCTAATGGTGAAGATTGGTAGTGTCACTGTAATACCCCGTAAGTTGGAAAGTTGGAATAGAGAGAAAAAGTTTAAGAATTGGACTGGTGTAGGGACCACGAGCCCAGTCTACAGGATGTAGTCAGTTCTACTAGTTGTAGATGAGGTCTCGTGAATCACCCTTACACTTGAAATTTTTTGATAAAACCACGAAGGCTTTATACGAGTCGTGATTTGGCCTACGAGTTGTTGTCCAGATCCATAAATAGAGTCCTGAAATTCAAAAATTTAATTAAGCTTAGGAAGTATCTATGAGGCTCTTTACGAGCCGTAGAAATTTGTATGATTCATATGTTAGGTTTCGTAGGACGAGGTGCAATTTCAGTAGCTAAGATTTTGATGCACAAGTTCTACGAGGGTCGTCTACGAGCCGTCTTTGGTTATACGGACTGTAGTCCTTTGCTCGTAGATTGGGGTAGTGATAGGTGCAAATTTATCTGTATATAGGCCATGTACGAAGAGCATTCTATGATCCGTACATGGAATTACTGGTCGTCGATGGAGGATTTGTAGTTGGGCAGTGAGATTTGAAAATTTGACTAAGTGTTGGGTGTTTCCACAAGGGGTTTCTAGGGCCCGTAGAAGACAGAACGGGCCCATAGAGTTGGATCATAATTTGAGATTCAAAACCTTGATTTAGGGCCTATATTCCATGAAACCTATTGTACGAATCGTAGATGGGTCTACGACCTGTAGACCCGTCCATAATCCTCTCCGGTGAATTTTTATCTTAAGGGTATTTTTGGTATTTTCCACCCCTAACCTCTAAACTATGTCGTTTTGATCCTATAAATACCCAATAACCGTCCCAACCCTTACCAATTAACCTCATTCTCACCCAAATCCCTCAAGCTCTCAGATTCTCCCAATTTTCTTCCTCCTCAAGCTCTATTGAAGAAATCAAGCTAGGATTTCAAGTTCCACCATCCAAGTTCTAATTTTCTTGAAGTATTTTCATCTAAGGTATATGGGTATTAAACCATGGTCCCTTTCACCCATGGATCCCAAATAATCCTTATCTTTTTTATTTAATTTTGAATATGTATTTTATAGATTTTTATAATCTCAATCTCAATTGCATAAATTATAATTTATACTATGATTAATTATCTAATTATGCATGAATTGTTACAAATTACATGAATTATATGGTTTACAAGTAAATTCTCTTACAAGCAATCTCAAGTTCATGAGATTCTATATGGGTCCTTTTAATTTTGATTAAATTGATAATATTTGGTATGATTCAGCATGCTTTTAGTCTGATCTTATCTTATGATTTCAAGTCAGTTATATGTGAACTCATACTTTTCCCTAGTTTTCACTTACAAAAATCATGATTATGAAATTTCAAGTCTTCAAGCAAGTTTATGATAAGGGTGACCTAAGACCCTAATGATACTCTAAATTAAGGTAGGATTCATAATGATAGAAGATCTATACCTACATTACATATCCACAACTCTTGAGGGTTATATACTTTGGTTTGCTTCCAAACAATACTTCATAAGGGGTCTTTGTTTTAAGAACTCTAGAATGAAGCCTATTAATCAAATGAGTGGCTGTCAAAATACACTCCCCCCAATAGGAAATAGGTAAATTAGATTGAAATATAAGTCCCCTTGCGATCTCCAAAAGGTATCTGTGCTTTCTTTCCACTATCTGAGGAGTTGCTACACAAGAGGTTTGATGTATAATACCTTGAGACTTGAGAAAAAGGTCCTCTTGAGTCCCTTTTCCCAATTCTAGAGCATTGTCAAACCTAATACACTAAACCTTTGTATTGAATTTCCTCTCAACCATGATGAATTTTTTTTTGAGAATAGGAAAAACATTACTCTTGGTACTTAACAGGAAGGTCCAGGTATTCCTACTATAGTCATCCACTATGGTGAGGAAGTATCTATATCCATTGTAAGTGCAAGATTTATATGGTCCCCAAGTATCAATGTGAATAAGATGAAAGACTTTCTTCAAGTGTATTTGACTAATGGGAAAAGGCAATCTAGTTTGTCTAGCTTTAGGACAAATATCACAAACATACTCAAAATTTGAAGAAAAGTATATAAAATCAAAATGTTTCATTACTGAATAGGGTACATGCCCCAATCGTACATACCAAAGATCTACATTGGAAACAAAATTTGTAGAGACTGGAAAAGAAACTGAACTAGACTTAGGAAGGAATTGCTTCCTTTTTTAAAAGAAACTACATTTTGATTGTTAAGACTTAGACTTAAGGCCAATTGATTGCAAAAAATATAGACCTTCTTCTACTTCACCAAAAGCTTGAGTGTTCTTCATTAGTAGGCCCTGTAAGATACAACTACTAGGAGTGAAAATAAGATCACATTGTGATACCTCGTAACTCTATTCTCACATGTACCTATGTTTCGAGACTCATTCTTACATATGAGAAGTGTATTAGGGTCATAAGAGACTTCAACACTTAGACGAGTTCAAAACTTTCCAATAAATTGAGTTTCTGGGGATCGATTATGCAAGGATCAACTTTAAATGATTCTAACTCTTATCATACAAATAATTAGGTGTCCCATGACCTATCAAATGAAATCTCTTTGAATTAGATTTCCAACGCAACTAGTTTCACCTTATTTGGAGTTTAGAATCAAAAGTTATGGTCGTTCTGCTGAACACTACCAGAGTAGGATGATTCCACAAAACCCTATACGGGTCGTGAACCGACATACGACCCATAAGGTTAGATTTCGTGGAAAGGTCCATAAAGTCAATTTTGAGCCCCAGACATCGCGAATCCATCTACGGGTTGTAAAGAATCTTATGGGTCGTGGATAGGTCTTGTGAAAGGTTCCAGTAACCTAAAAAACGAGCTCAAAAGTGTACGAAAGGTCCCTACGAGTCATAAAACATCTTACGAGTTGTGGATAGGTCTCGTGGAATGTTACAGTGACCTAAAATATGTGCCTAAAGATTTACGAAAGGCCCCACGGGTCGTGGAACATGCCACGAGCCATGAAAGTGGCCCGTGGATGACTTTTTACAGCTTTTTCTAAAGGGTTATTTTAGTCTTTTCCCACTCTTTTAAAGCCTAGACTTGATATTTTTATACCTAAATTAAGCCGCAAACATATCAATGTATTCTTTTTACACTCAAAACTCATCCTCCAAACGTAGAACAAAGATTCAAGAGAGAAAAAGGGCTAGAGTTTGAAGAGAGAACTTGAGGATTCTTCCAAGCTACTCCAAGATTCAAACTTCCAGGTATGTAAATCTAATCAAAACATGGATTTTGTTCTTTCATGTGCCCCATAGACTGAGTTATTGGAGTTTTGAATAAATTAAGTCTTCCATGGATGTTTCGTGAAGATTTTTCTTAAATTCTAATATATATCTATATAATTTTGCAAGAATTACAGTTTTTATGAATTAAATACTAGAAATTGATGATTTTACTTTTCTACATGAACCCTAGACTGAATTCTTGTTATTTTTAAATATTGCATTTAGATGAGTATGCATGAGTATAACCATAGAGTCAAAAACTGAACCTTAAAGGAATGTAACCAAAAAGTTGATGAATGATGTGATGAATTGAGTTAACCATAGAGTTGATGTCTTATGAGCATAATGAATCTAGGGAGGAGTATTGAGTACCTAATTGAGTAAGAGTAAGTTCAACTCGAACTCAATAACTATGTTGCCAGCGTAGGAGAGGATTGAATCATAAAATTGGATGTTTCCTTATTATCCCGAAAAGAGGACTTGATGTTGTTATTGTGGATCCACTGATGGGATGTACTTTACCCTAGCAAGGTATTGGATGGATGTGGCAACAACATCACTTCGTTATATCATCACTGGCTTATAGGTGATGTTTGTTGGTTAGAGAAACTCCCAAATAGGTTTTGATAATACTCTGAGTGGATGAGATGAAATGGTATATGAGTTGTCATTGTCTACACTGTATTTCTTACTTTAGTCTCTTGACTTGATGATTAAACTTCCTATTTCTTGAGTTGAGTTATTTTGAGTTGATATTATCCTTCCTTTATATGTTTTATTCTGTCATTTTACATACCAATACATTTCACGTACTGACGCCCATTTGGACTTACATCTTTTCATGATGTAGAGATAGGTACTAGCGGTTATCAACAGGCACTCCGTTGAGGACCTAGTTACATTCAGTTGATTTGGCGAGTCCTCCCTACTTTCAGAGGATACTATGTTTCTTTCTAACTTTGAGTTTAGAATTGTTTATTTCATTTTGAGGTAGTCATATATCTGTCATTGGCACCACTTAGTTAGAAGTTTAGAGGCTTCATAGACTAGATTGTCGAGTTATGATTGGATATTATGTTTGGCTAGTTTCTTTCACACTAATCTTACTTAGTTGATGGATAGATTATTTTCCTTTGGTCTGGATTTTTATATTATCGCTTTATTTCCTTGAGTATTCTTTATCATTGATGTCTTTCACTATTAGAATGTGATTGAACGAATGTAATGAGACAGAGTGGTTTGCTTGGGGGATAGCAATAGTCTCTGAGTGTCGGTCACACCAAGGGATCCACTGATGGGATATCCTTTACCTTGGCAAGGTATTGGATAGATGTGGCAACAACATCATTTTGTTGTATCATCACCGATTCATATGTGATGGTTATCGATTAGAGAAACTCCCAAATAGGTCTTGATAGTACTCTAAGTGGATGGGATGAGATGGTATATGAGGGGTCATTGTCTACACTGTATTTCTTACTTTAGACTTTTGACTTGATGATTGAGTTCCTTACTTCTTGAGTTGAGATATTCTGCCTTTATATGTTTCATTCTGCCATTTTATATACCAGTACATTTCACGTATTGACGCCCATTTGGGCCTGCATCTTTTCATAATGCAGAGATAGGTACTAGCGATCATCAACAGACACTCTGTTGAGGACCTAGTTACATTCAGTTGATTTGGTGAGTCCTTCCCTACTTTCGGAGGATGACATATTTTATCTCTTAGCTTTGATTTTAGACTTGTTTATTTCATTTTGAGGTAGTCATGGACCTGTCATTGACACCATTTAGTCAGACGTTTAGAGACTTCATAGACTTTACTGTCGAGTTATGTTTTGATGTTATTTTTGACTAGTTTCTTTCACACTAGTCTTACTTAGTTGATAGATAGATTGTTTGGCCTTTGGCCTTGATTTTCATATTATTAGTCATTTCATTGAGTATTCTTTGTTATTGATGTCTTACGCAATTGGAATGTGATTTAATCAACGTGATGAGTCCAAGTGATTCACTTAGTATCAAAGGGTACCCTCTCGGGGCATGACAAACTTGGTATCAAAGCACAGAGTTCAAGTGTCCTAGGGAGTCTATGAAGTCGTGTCTAGTAGAGTCTTGTTTATAGGTGTATTGTGCACCACACTTTATAAGCAGGAGGCTATAGGACATTAGGAATTGTTACACTTCTCTTGTATTCTGAGTTCGTGTGATAGAGTTTAACTATATTAAAATACCTATCTGATTCGTGCATTATGTGTTTGTAGATCATGCCTTCTAAGCGTACCACCACTCAAAGAGATGTTTTAACCTCCAATGTTACGAATCCCCCATTAGAGGTGCCTACTCAGATAGAGACAAGGGGTCGAGTCGACCAACTAGAGTCATGATGTTCCACAAGCACCCACTACTCCACCTCCTACTACAAATGCTAATTTTAGAGGAACTATCACTATGCTCACTCAACTAGTAGCCGCCCAAAGTGGGAACCGGAGATCACAGACCCTTAGCTCTAGCTCCCAAGAGACAACTGTTGTAACCAAACTTAGAGATTTTTTGAGGATGAACCCACTAGTCTTCACAGGATCTAAGGTCGAGGGAGACCCCTAGAACTTCATTGATGAGATGTGAAAGGTGTTGAAAGCTATGCATGCTACTGAGGTTGAGAGATTTGAACTTGCTTCCTATAAACTCAAGGATGTGGTAAATGTTTGGTACAATCAATGGGAAAAGATTTAAGGTGTGGATGTTGAGCCTGCCATTTGGGATGATTTTGAGAGTGCCTTTCTTGACCACTTTTTTCCATGAGAGTTGAGGGAAGTAAAGGTTGAAGAGTTTGTCAACTTGAAGTAGGAGGGGGTGACTGTAAAAGAATATAGCCTCAAGTTCATACAACTATCTAGGTATACTCCAGAGATGGTCCCTGACATGAGATCCAAGATAAGAAAGTTAATATTTGGCATGGGCAAACATGTGAAAAAAGTGCAAAGCGACATTGCTGATTCTGGGCATAGACATCTCCAGAGTTATGATCTATGTGCAATAACTTGAGGAGGATAAAAAGAGAGACAGTGAGGAGTATTCGAGCAAGAAGGCTAAATCAGCAGGGCATGAGCCTAGCTAGCAGAAGCAAGGTAAGAGGGACAAATCTTATTTTCAGAAGAGGTCTTCAAACTATGCAACATCCTCAGCAAGTGCATCAACTCTGAGTAACAGGTATGATCAGAAGTCACAGGGCTATCAAAATTCTAGAGCTCAGGGTTCTCAATCCTAAGCTAGTGTGGCTCAAGGTTCGAGGGGAAAACCACAATGTGGCAAGTGTGGTAGACTCCACCTAGGTGAGTGCCGAGAGGGCATAAATGCTTGTTTTAAGTGTGGACAGACTGGTCATTTCCAGAATGAGTGCCTAATGAAAAGGCAGGTAGAGGGAGATAATAGAGCTCAGCCTTCGGCAACACCACAGGCCAGTGGTAATTAGAGAGGTGCCAATACTAACACGTGTGGGGGTACAAACTGTTTGTATGTGATGGGCAATCAATAGGATCAGAAAGTTGCACCAGATATTATTATGGGTATGCTTCAAGTCTTTTCCTATGATGTATATGCCTTGCTTAACCCTGGTTCCACTTTATCATTTGTGACTCCATATGTGGCTAGTAAGTTTGAGATCCTTCCTGAATGTCTTCTTCAGCCCTTTAGTGTTTCTACTCCTATTGGTGAGTCTATCATAGCAAAAAAGGTTTATAGAGATTGTGTAGTGTCCATTTTATTAGAAATACTCTTGTTGATCTGATTGAGTTAGATATGGTTGACCTCGATGTGATTTTTTGCATGGATTGACTTTACGCCTGTTATGCCTCTATCAACTGTAGAACACGGATGGTCAAGTTCTAATTTTCGAATGAGCTTATTATAGAATGGAAAGGTAGTTCTGCAGTGCCTAAGGGTAAGTTTATTTCCTACCTTAAGGCCAAAAAACTAATTTCTAAAAGATGTATCTATCACCTCGTGCGAGTTAAGGCTGATGATGTAGAGTCTCCACCTTTTGAGTTAGTTCCAGTTGTCAATAAGTTTCCTGATGTCTTCCCTGATGATTTACCTGGAGTCTCTCTTGATAGGGAGATCAACTTTGGGATTTATGTTCTCCCCGATACTCATCCTATCTCTATTCCTCCATATAAAATGGATCCTATCGAGTTGAAAAAGCTGAAAGAGCAGTTGAAAGATCTCTTGGATAAGGGCTTCATTAGGCCAAGTATCTCTCCGTGGGGTGCTCCTGTCCTATTTGTTTGAAAGAAGGATGGTACCCTCAAGATGTGTATAGACTATCACCAATTGAATAAGGTAACCATTAAGAACAAATATTTCCTTCCAAGAATTAATGACTTGTTTGACCAACTTCAGGGTGCCACTATTTTCTCCAAGATAGACCTCTGATCAGGCTGTCACCAGTTAAAAGTGAGAGAATGTGACTTTTCGAAGATGACTTTTCAAACCCGATACGGTCACTTTGAGTTCATAGTAATGTCTTTTGGGTTGACAAATACACTTGCAACTTTCATGGACTTGATGAACAGAGTATTCAGACAGTACCTTGACATGTTTGTGATTGTATTTATTGATGACATATTAGTGTACTCCAGAGATGAGGAAGAGCATGCCCATCATCTTTGAATTATTCTTCAGACGCTCAAAGATAGTGAGTTGTATGCAAAATTCTCCAAATGTAAGTTCTGGCTCAAGTCCATGGCTCTTTTGGGCCATGTGATTTTGGGCGATAGCATACGAGTGGATACTCAAAATATCGATACGGTTAAGAATTGGCCTAGACCAGCCTCTCCCATAGACATAAGGAGCTTTTTGGGTTTGGTTGGCTACTACTGCAGGTTTATTGAGGGATTTTCTTCCATATCCGCACCATTGACTAGACTGACTCAGAAGAAGGTTAAGTTTTAGTGGTCTGATAAATGTGAGAAAAGTTTCCAAGAGTTGAAGACCAAATTGACTACTGCACCAGTGTTGACTTTACCTGAAGGGACTGACAATTTTGTGATCTATCTCGATGCTTCTAGAGTAGGATTGGGATGTGTTTTAAGAAGAGGTAAAGTCATAACTTATGCTTCCAGACATTTTAAGAACCATAAGAGGAATTATCCAACTCGTGACTTAGAATTGGTTGCGATAGTGTTTACACTTAAGATTTGGCGTCACTATTTATTTGGAGCACATGCCGATTATTCACATACCACAAGAGCCTGCAATATGTATTCACCCAGAAAGAACTTAACTTGAGGCAGATGAGATGGCTCGAGTTTCTCAAGGATTATAACATGAGCATCCTCTACCATCCAGGTAAAACTAATACTCTTAGCAGGTTGTCTATGGGAAACACTACTCATGTGGAAGAAGAAAAGAAGGAGTTGGCCAAAGAGGTGCACTGGCTAGCACGACTGGGAGTTCAATTAGATGAATCTGGTAAAGGTGGGATACTTGTGCATAACGGGTCTACATCGCTTCTTGTAGTAGAGGTAAAGGAAAAGCAAGACCGAGACCCCATCTTGCTGCAATTGAAGGCAGATGTGCATAAATAGAAGGTGATGACTTTTGCCATAGGGGGAGATGGAGTATTGAGATATCAAGGTAGACTATGTATTCTAGATGTTGATGGTATTCAAGAAAGGATCATGGCAGAAGCCCACAACTCTAGATATTCCATCCACCCAGGATCAACTAAGATGTACCACGACTTGAGAGAGATTTATTGGTGGAGTGGGATGAAGAGGGGCATTACTGAGTTTGTTTCTAAGTGCCTAAATTGCCAACAAGTTAAAGTTGAGCATCAAAGGCCATGTGAAGTAGCTCAGAATTTTGAGATTCCAGAATGGAAATGGGAGATGACCAATATGGACTTCGTTATAGGCTTACTGAGGTCTCACAAGCAGCATGATTCGATTTGGGTGATAGTTGACAGGATAACTAATTCTGTGCATTTTTTGGAAGTAAAGACGGCTAGCACAGCCGAGGATTATGCCCGAATATAACTATGAGATATTGTTAGACTTCACATATTTCCTTTGTCTATCATCCCAGATAGAGGAGCCCAATTTATTGCATAGTTTTGGAAATCCTTCCAGAAAGACTTGGTTTCGAAGGTAACGCACAATTCAGACCCTGGAGTATATGTTGAGAGCTTTTGCGATTGACTTCAAGGGTAATTGGGATGATCATTTACCTCTGATTGAGTTTGCCTACAACAACAACTTTCATTTGAGCATTTAAATGACCCCTTATGAGGCCCTCTATGAGTGGAGATGTAAATCACCGATTGGAAGGTTTGAGGTAGGTGAAGTAGGGTTGATTGGACCAGACTTGGTACATCAAGCTATGGAGAAAGTAAAGATCATCCAAGAGAGATTGAGAACTGCACAGAGTCACCAAAATTCCTACACTGATATTAGGAGAAAGGACCTAGAGTTTGAAGTAAATGATTGGGTATACTTGAAAGTGTCACCCATGAAGGGTGTAATGAGGTTTGGAAAGAAGGGAAAGTTTAGTGCTCAATATATTGGTCCCTACCAAATTATGAAGAGAGTGAGAAATGTAGCTTATGAGTTGGAGTTACCACAAGAGTTAACAGTCACCCATCCGGTCTTTCACATTTCTATGCTTAAGAAGTGTTTGGGAGATCCCTATTTGGTTGTACCTATTGAAAGCATTGGAGTAAAATATAGTTTGAGTTATAAAGAGAACCCAGTCCAAATCCTTGATCGTCAAGTTTGCAAGTTGAAAACTAAAGAGGTTGCATCAGTAAAAGTGTTGTGGAGAAGTCAATTTGTTGAAAAGGCTACATGGGAAGCTGAAGAGGATATGAAGTCTAGATACCCTTATCTATCCGTGCCTCCAAATGATGAAATTTATGGTACTGATTCATTTCTATTCTCTGAGTTACTTTTCCATTGTTGAGTTCTTATCTCTGAGTTGATGCCTTTTTCGAGTCTATGAGTATGTGTATCTTTAATTGTATTCGTGCCTAATGACAATGTTAGAAATGGTCTTTCAATTCTAAATCCCAAGTTAAAGTTGATTCTGGAGTATGAGTATGCGAGTATCCGAGCATCGAGTTCTTGTTGGTGTTTTTGCTTGATGGGGGTCCTAAGTTTTCCATCATTCGAGAATGAATGATCTCAAGGGGAGATATTGTGACACCCCGTATTAGGGTCATAAGAGACTCATTCTTACATACGAGAAGCGTATTAGGGTCATAAGAGACTTCAACACTTAGACGAGTTCAAAACTTTTCAATAAATTGAGTTTCTAGTGATCGATTATGTAAGGGTCAAATTTAAATGATCCTAACTCTTAGGACATAAATAATTAGGTGTTCCATAATCTATCAAAGGAAATCTCTTTGAATTAGCTTTTCAACGCAACTGGTTTCACCTCATTTGGAGTTCAGAGTTAAAAGTTATGCTCGTTCTACTAAACACTGCCACAACAGGATGATTCCACAAAACCCTATACGGGTCGTGAACCAACATACGACCCATAAAGTTAGGTTTCATGGAAAGGTCCAGAAAATCAATTTTGAGCCCTAGACTTCACGAATTTATCTACAGGTCGTAAAGCATCTTACGGGTCGTGGATAGGTCTCGTGAAAGATTCTAGTAACCTCAAAAATGAGCCCAAAAGTTTACTAAAGGTCCCTACGAGTCGTAAAGCATCTTACGGGTCATGGATAGGTCTCGTGAAATGTTCCAATATCCTAAAAAATATGCCCAACGGTTTGCGAAAGGTCCCACGGGTCGTGACTTTTTATAGCTTTTTCTAAAGAGTTATTTTGGTCTTTTACTACCCTTTTAAAGCCTAGACTTGACGTTTTTATACCTAAATTAAGCCCTAAACATATCAGTTTATTCTTTTTACGCTCAAAACTCATCCTCCAAACGTAGAGCAAAGATTCAAGAGAGAAAAACGGCTAGGGTTTAAAGAGAGAACTTGAGGATTCCTCCAAGCTACTCTGAGATTCAAACTTCCAGGTATGTAGTTAATCAAAACATGAATTTGTTCTTCCATGTGCCTCATAGACCGAGTTATTGGAGTTGTGAATAAATTGAGTCTTTCATGGATATTTTGTGAAGATGTTTCTTAAATTCTAACGTATATCTATATAATTTTGTATGAATTATAGTTTTTATGAATTAAATACTAGAAATTGATGATTTTACTTTGAATTCTTGTTATTTTTATATATTGCATTTAAATGAGTATGCATGAGTATAATTTGAACCTAAAGAGTCTATAGAATCTGTAAATGCTTTAATTCTATTATTGTTTCTTGAATGCTATGAGATCGAATGATACATGATTGAGTCTTTATGAGTCAAAAATTGAACCTTAAAGGAATGTAACCAAAGAATTGATGATTGATGTGATGAACTGAGTTGACAAATGTCCAATGAGACTAGATGAATGAGTTAACCATAGAGTTGAGGTCTTATGAGCATAATGAGTCTTAGGAGGAGTATTGAGTACCAAATTGAGTAAGAGTAAGTCCAATTCGAACTCAATAACTACATTGTCAGTGTAGGAGAGGATTGAACCATAAAATTAGATATTTCCTTGTTGTCCCAAAAAGAGGACTTTATGTTATTATTGTAGATGCACTGATGGGATGCCCTTTACCCTGACAAGGTATTAGATGGATGTGGCAACGACATCGCTTAGTTGTATCATCACCGGCTCATAGGTGATGGTTGTCGATTAGAGAAACTTTCAAATAGGTCTTGATAGTACTCTGAGTGGATAGGATGAGATGGTATATGAGTAGTCATTGTCTACACTGTATTTCTTACTTTAGACTTTTGACTTGATGATTGAGTTCAGTACTTCTTGAGTTGATGTTATTCTGCCTTTACATATTTCATTCTGCCATTTTACATACCAGTACATTATACTTACTGACGCCCATTTGGGCCTGCATCTTTTCATGATGCGGAGACAGGTATTAGCGATCATCAACAGACGCTTTGTTGAGGACCTAGTTACATTTAGTTGATTTGGTGAGTCCTCCCCTACTTTCGGAGGATGACATGTTTTATCTCTTAGCTTTGAGTTTTGATTTTCTATTTTAATTATTTTGAGGTAGCCATGAACCTATCAATGGCACTGTTGCGCCCCATTTTTTTCCTCGCGGAAAAAAAGGAACCTGGACGACGTCGTGGCAACGACTCTTTTGGGATTTTTAATTTGAAGAGTCGCCACCTAATGATTTGAGGTG